>PVHP010003151.1:0-80840 GCA_004024765.1 Zapus hudsonius | reverse complement strand
TTAGAGCAATGCAGCAGGAAACAAAATCAACACACAGAAATCAGTAGCCTTCTTGTATACTAACTGTTAACAAACAGACCAGGGATGAAATCAAGAAACACTACCATTCACAATTGCCTTGAAAAAAATAAGGCACTTTGGTATAAACCTAACCAAGGAAGTGAATGATCTTTACAACGAAAACTTTAAAACGCTCAAGTGAGAAATTACAGAAGACACTAGGAAATGGAAAGACATCCCATGTTCTTGGATTGGAAGAATCGATATCGTGAAAATGTCAATCTTACAAAAAGCAATCTACACATTTAATGCAATCCCCATCAAAATCCCAATGGCATTCTTCACTGAAATAGAAAAAATCCTGAAATTCATTTAGAATCACAAAAAAATCACAAATAGCCAAAACAATTCTAGGTAATAAAAACAAGGCATGTGGTATCACCATACCTGATTTTAAAATATATTACAGAGCCACAGTAACAAAAACAGCATGGTACTGGCACCAAAACAGACATGTAGATCAATGAAACAGAATAGAGGACCCTGATGCAAATCCAGACAGTGACAGTCATCCGATTTTTGACCAAAAGGACAAAAAATATTCACTGGAGAAAAGACAGCCTCTTTAACAAATTGTGCTGGAAAAACTGGATATTTATATGTAGAATGAAAATAGATCCTTATCTCTCTCCATGCACAAGAATCAAGTCCAAATGGATCAAAGACCTCAATATCAGACCCGAAACGCTGAACCTGCTAGAGAAAAAGTAGGGAAACACTTCAACATATTGGCCTAGGCAAGGACTTTCTGAACATAATCCCAGTTGTTCAGGAAGTAAAACCGCTAATCAACAATTGGGACCTCACGAAATTAAAAAGCTTTTGTACAGCAAAAGACACTGTGAACAAAACAGAGCAAAGAGGCAACCTACCCAATGGGAGAAAATCTTTGCCAGCTATACATCTAACTTGATTAATATTCGGGATTTACAAAGAACTCAAAAAATGAAATAATAAGACATCAAACAATCCAACCAAAAAATGGGCTATGGAGCTGAATAGAGCCTTCTCAAAAGAAGAAATACAAATGGTTATGTCATGGTTTGATCCAGGTGTCCCCCACAAACAAATGAATGTGTTCTGACAGATAGAGCCTCAGCTGATGGCAATTCGGGAATTAGAACCTCATTAGAGCTGTGTTGTTGGGGGCGGGCTTATGGGGGTTATAAGCCAGCTCCCCCATACCAGTATTTGGCACACCTTCCTGCCGCTGTTTGCAGTGCTGTGGCAGAGGTGATGTCCAGCCCTCTGCTCATGCCATCGTTTTCCCTGCCAGAATGGAGTCTCCCCCCGAGTCCGTAAGCCAAATAAACCCATTCCTCCACAAGCCGCTTTTGTTTGGGTTCTTTCTGCTCAACTAGAATACTGACTGCAACAGGCTATAAACATCTAAAATATCTTCTACCTCCCAGCAGTCAGGGAAATGCAAATTAAAACTACTCTGAGATTTCTTCTCGCTCCTGTCAGAATGGCTACCAGCAAGAAAACAAATGGCCGAATGCTGGCAAGGATGCAGAAATATAGGAGCCCTCTGCACTGCTGGTGGGAATGTGACCTGGTACAGCCATCGTGGAAGGCAGTGTGGGGTTCCTGAGGCAGCTGAGAATAGATTTACCATATGACCCGCTACACCACTCCTTGGCATGGATCCTAATGACTCTAGTCAGAACCTAAAGATACTTGCTCATTTACGTCTATTGTGGCTCTACTAACAATAGCTAGGAAACAGAATCAACCCAGATGTCCTTCAACTGATGAGTGGATAATGAGTGGTAAGGAAAAATGAAATTATGAAATTTGCAGGGAAATCAGTGGATCTGGAAATGGTCATACTAAGTGAGGTAACTCAGGCCCAGAAAGCCAAATACCACATGTTCTCCCTCATAGAATGGCACAGCCAGTAACCATAGATTGTTACTAGAAAAACTTCAGTGCCAGGGATGGGATACCGTCCAGAGAGTTGTTGGCCAGGGAGGCTCCTGAGGCCCCAAGAACATTCCAGGCCATTGCCAAGGCTCTTGGTTGCCCACCAGAAGGCGACGGTAAGACCCTACTGCTGAAGACCACACATGCTTGGGCTGCAGGTCACTGAGGAATCAAGCTGGAGCTGAGCTGGAAACCTCCTCCCTGTTAACCAGCTGACAGGAAGGTGGAAAAAGCATTCAGTTCAGCACTGGGACGTCTCTATCCCACTTCCCGAGGCTCAGGGTCTATTGTGAAGAGGTGGTGGAAAGATTGTAAGAGCCAAAGGAAGGGGAGGACTGCTTACAACGCAAACTCCAGACACAAAATGGCCTTGATATTCATGACCTCGCGGTGCCTGGTAATACCTACACATAATGGGAGGAAAAGATGATGACACCCAAACAAAACAGACTAGTTGAGAAGGGGAAGAGATGTGGGGGAGGGTGGGGAGGGAATCATAATGGCTTATGATCTGTGATTATGGAAGCCATCAATAAAAAGTTAAAAAAATTTCAATTGATTTACCACTGGCATGGTGGTACATGCCTTTAAAAACAAACAAATAAGCACCAACTAAGTGCCTAGTTTATTGTTTTCCTCTAACTTAATTTATTTAATGTGCTTATTTTAAGGTACAGGGTCTTGCTATGTTGTTCGAATTGGCCTTGAACCCTGTGTTCAAGTGATCCTCCTGCCTCTGCCTTCCAAGTAGCTGGGATTATAGGTGGATTTCCCCCCTTTGCCCAGCTTCCTTTAACTGTACTTGAAGGCTAGTTTCTTTCAGATAGGTTTGTATCCCAGGCTGGCCTGGAATTCACTATGTAGATCAGGCTACCCTTGAACTCATGAGGGAGACTCCTGCCTCAACCTCTCCAGTGCTGGAATTATAGGCATGACCATTCCTGGCAGATAGGGTTATAAATTCTATACAGTGAAATGCCCTTTGTGTTAATGTGCTAGGACTAAACAAAGTCTCTCAGGCCAAGCTGGGCCTGGCGGTACATGCCTTTGATCCCAGCTACTTGGGAGGCGAAGGGAAACCAATCACAAGTGCAAGACAGGAGTTCAAGGCCAGCCGAGCAATTTGGTGAAGCCCTGCTTAAAAGCAACAACAAGGCCAGGTGGTGGTACACTCAGGAGGCAGAGGTAGGAGTATCACAGTGAGTTTGAAGCCAGCCTGGGACTACAGAGTGAGTTCCAGATCAGCCTGGGCAAGACTGAGACCCTACCTGGAAAAACCAAAACCAACCAACCAAACAAAAAGATAAGAGGAGATGATATAACTCAATGGCGAGTGTTTGCCCAGCCTGTGTGAGGCCCTGGATTCACCCTCAGCATTGCAAACGATATACATTTTTCTTCTCATACTTTAGGGAGTTGAAAGTCTACAATCAAGGTAATGGACGGTTGATTTCTTTTTTCCTTTTCTTTTGTTGGGGTGGGAGTGAAGAACAGGGTCTCTTGTCGTCTAGGTTGGCCTCTAACTTTCCGTGTAGCCAAGGATGACCTTGATTCCTGATTCTTCTACCTCCACCTCCCGAGTGCTGAGATTACAGGTGTGCACCCCCATGCCCAGTTCATGCTGGGCTGGGATTTTACCAGGGCCTCGTGCTGAATAAGCACGTCCTGACTGAGCTACATCCCTAAGCCACTGAGTTCATTTCTTCGGAGGCGCCTCTTGGCTGCAGATAGTTTTTTCTCCCTTTATCTTCACATGGCTGTCATCTGTGTCTGTATGGTTGCTCTCTCTCTTTCTTTCTTTGGTTCTTTCTTTCTTTCTCTCTCTCTCTCTCTTTCTTGCCTACTCCTTTTAAGTCTGCAGCCAGGGGTCTTCCAGTGAATGCATGCACTTGTTCAGAGGCACGACAGCCAGGCTGCAGAACCGTCCACCACCCTAAACACTGCATACTGTCCTTTTGCAGATGCCACGCCACACAAGGTCCCATGATGAGTGGGATCAGATTACTGCAGACCCGAATTTGTCTTTCCAAGGGCTTGGTATAAACAGGTAAATGACATCATGTAATGCATATTTTCTTTCCCTTCTTTCCTTCTTCCTTCCTCCTTTTCCTCCCCTTCTCCTTCTCTTCTGCTCCCTGCCCCTTCTTTCCTTCCTTCCTTTCTATGGATTCCATAGGTCTCACTATGTATCCCAGGCTGGCCTCAACCTCTCAGCAATCCTACTGTCTCAGCCTCCAGAGTTCTGGGATTCTCAGTGTATACCACCACCCTTGATTCTTTCTTTCCTCTTTCTTTAAAAAATATTTATTTACTATTAATTAATTAATTGGTGTGTGTGTGCATGATGTGTATGTATGCATGTATGTTCATGTATATGTGAGTGCAGGCATACGTGTGCCACAGTGTACGTGGAGGTCATAGGACAACTTTGGGTGTCAGTCCCCACCTTCTATCTTATTTCTATTCTTTTGTTTGTTTGTTTTGGTTTTTCGAGGTAGGGTCTTGCTCTAACCCTGGCTGACCTTTAATTCACTATGTAGTCTCAGAGTGGCTTTCAACTCATGGTGATCCTTCTACCTTGGCTTTCTGAGTGCTGGGATTGAGGGCATGCACCACCACACTCAGATCTGTTCTTATTCTCTCTCTTTATTAAAGCTTTTATGTATTTATTTGCAGGGAGAGAGAGAGAGAGAGAGAGAGAGAGAGAGAGAGAGAGAGAGAGAGAGAGAATGAATGGATGGACCAAGGCCTCTAGCCACTGAAAATGAACTCCAGATGAATGTGCCACTTTGTGCGTCTAGCTTCGTGTAGGTACTTGTGAATCAAACCTGAGTCCTTGGGCTTTTCAGGCAGGCGCCTTAACTGCTCAGCCTTCTTTCCAAACCATCTTGTTCTATTTTTTTATTCATTGTTCATTAGCATGTCCACTGAGCTAGCTGGACTGTGGATTTCTGAGAGATTCTCCAATCTCTGTCTCCCATCTTACTGTAGGTATGTTGGGATACTGGAATCTGAACTCAGGGACTCATGCCATCTCCCCAGTCCCTCCTCTTTTGAGGTACTAAAAGTTGAGCCTCCATCCCCAGGCATCCTCCTGTGATGGTTTATTGTCAACTTGGCCTGTGTGATAATCCACAGGAGTCTTGGGTAGGTCTCTGAGCTTGCCTACAGGAAGGACTGACAAAAGGAAGAAGACCCTCCTCGAGAGTGAACCCTTCCCCCAGTGGGTGGCCTTCGGGAAGGGGACTGGATATAAGGAAGCTTGAGGGGAAGGGAAGCTTCCTTCTTTCTGGTGCTTGTCAGAACCTGCATTCACATCCTGCTCTCCTGCCCTTCCTCAACACTGAGCCCAGTTTCCTCAGCCTTACCTTGTGGGCTGAAGACCAGCGGCTCCAGGAAGCCTTCGGGCCTTCAGTGCTGGATTGGGACTGCTGAGGCCTCCAGGCACACGACTGAACAGCTACTGGTTCCTTCGCCCATGGACCTGCAGGCTACTGTTGTTGGACTGTTGTAAGCTACCCCAATAAATTCCCCTTTTTACTACAATCCATTCTATTAACTCTGTTTCCTCTAGAGACCCCTGATACACCTCCATTCTGGTTTTTGTTTCTGAACATGACTGCTCTGGGTGTCTCATATGAGTAGAACGGTACAATATTTGTCTTTCTGTAACTGGCTTATTTCTTTTAGCATATGGTACAATGCTTGTTCACACTGTAGCCATGTCAGAAATTCTTTTTCCTCCTTTCCTTCCCTTCCCTTCCCTTCCCTCTTTTCCCTTCCCCTCCTTGCTTCCTTGAACTCTTGATCCTCTTGCCTTAGCTTCTTGAGTGCTAAAAATTACAGCTCTAGCTAGCGTCTTAATTTACAATTAACATTTTTTGCTTTCAGCTAACACTGGTTTCTCTTGCAGCTCACACTTAGGTGAACGTTGAGACCCTGTCACTACATGGGATGGACATTAACACCCTCGTGATCACGGGCTACTTTAGCCAAACCACATGCAGCTGGACCGAGAAAGGAAAGTGGGCGCTGAACTAGGACTAGGAAGAAATGAAAGGCAACAGCCTCAGAGTCCCTAAGAGAGTTTGTCACTTGAGCTCTACGTTGGGGAGGGGACCGACCCTGTCCTGTCGCTGGATGCCATCGTTCGCACCGAGCCCTTCACGGGACCCAATCCCGTGGTCAGGCCACGTCAATGACAAGAGTCTAGGGATGGTTCCAGCCCCAAGCCCAGCGCCCTTCCTGCTCTGCTTGGACGCCAGGACTAGAAGACCCACTTGCCTCCCAGTGTCCTTTGGGCAACTGAGCGGCTTCAGGACAAGTGTCTGAAGGTCTGTTTCCTGGGGAAACTGCCTCGGGAGGAAGATGGCTGATTTCTGAGGACCGGCCACGGAGAAAAGCGAGACGGCAACGTGTCCAACAGTGAAGCTCATGGGAAGACCAGAAGGCAAAGAGGAACGAGCCAGGGACGCCCAGGGCCACCTCTGCCTCGCAGTCGGAGGCCGTCGGGAGCGGCCCTTCCACGTCTTCCCACAGCCTAAGGGTCAAGTTCCCCAAGCCCTGGGCATGACCTCCGGCCTTCATGCCCAGTCACTGGCCCCGCTCTCTGCCAAGGCAGCCATGGGGACGCACAGGCACCCGATGCCAGGAATGAAAGTCTCGCCCCTTTCCAACAGACTCTGGAGCCTTTGTTCAAAATCCCAAGTCCTGCAGGGATTTGTTTTCAAAGTCTTAATGGCATCTGATGCTCAGGGGCTGCAAATAGCACATGACTCACAGCCTGAGTCACCATTTATGTCTTGAGTGAGTGTGTGTGGTGGGGTGAGGTGTGGCGTGGAACCGCTGTGGGTCACAGATTTTGCTCTCCCTCCCTTGTGTCATATCTGTGGATGAAACAGCCTTGTGGCTGCAGGTCCCGCGTCTGTTCCCGCTCAATCGTGTGGGCCTGTTGCTCTGGTGCTGCTAAGGACACATGACCACCATTTTGAGGCTCTATTTTCTCTTGGGCAGAAGGGAGCTCACTGCCTGGCAGGAAGGATGCCCTGATTGCAGGCCTCCGGCCTGGGGGCCACCAGAGCCGCAGCATCTGCTGCGGGGCTCAGAGGGTGGCCTTAAGCTCTGCGCCTCGTCCTTGGGTACTTTCAGCCCTAGCATGAGTTTGCCGTGTGACCAGCCCAAAAGGGCTTTTCTTAAACCTCTGTAATGATTAGGTGTTGGTGTCATCCGGGGCTCAGATGCTCAGTATTTCCCCCGACATTACATAAACAAATGCATATGGAAAGAATCCAAGTCAAGATTATGTAACCAGCAGCCCTCCATCACAAAAGTGTGCAAGGTTGTATAACCAAGCAGCGCTCTGTCACAAAGGCATGTAAAATTGTAAGAACACTATTTTAAAACGCTGGCGCTTTAAAAGAATAATCTCAAACCCCACAAAATTCACCAAACTGTTCCCTAAACTGCTAAGCAGATAAATATGACTCAAATGAATGAGTTTGGGTTTTGTAAAGAAAAAGCGGGAAACCTGGGTGACGGGTCCTAAGATGGGACGTTTGCCTTCCTTCCTCGCATCTGGTTTACGGAGGGGGTCACGATAGAGGAAACGATGTCTTACTTTAAGTTTACATATGGCATAATTTTGAAAGCTGGCTCCACTAATTAAGTAATTTTAATAGCCTCGAGTTTTCTGAGCAACCCAGATTTAGCTAAACAGGAAAGGCATAGTCTGCACTTTCATAGCCTTCCCTGGGACGAATGGCAACAAAAATTTCAATATGGTTGGCTTGTATATTAAGCTCACACTTTTGGGGATACATTCTCAGGTCTTCTTTAATGTGCTGGGCGTGGTGGCACACGCCTTTAATCCCAGCATTCAAGAGGCAGAGGTGGGAGGATCACCATGAGTTCAAGGCACCTTGAGACTACAAAGTGAATTTTAGGGCAGCCAGGGCTAGAGCGAGACCCTACCTTGAAAAACAAACAATTATATAAGTAAGTAAATAAGTAAAATAGTGTGGGAACTTCAAAATATAACTGCCATTACAGGGTAATAGGAGTTAAAGAATACGGAGCCCTCACTCAAAGATTAGAACATGCTTTTTTTATTAGTTCTTCAATGACAGATTTTCAAATTGTTTGATTCTAATAATCCCACGTTTTGAAAACAATTGGTTACTCTTCACTTTATAAACTTAAGTGGAATATGTGAAATCTCTTATCAGTTGATCAAGATTTTGGAGTTTCAGTTATGAGCAAAAATGTTCTCAAACTTTTATTGCCCCCCATTATAATATGCAGAGTGTGTAGAAAAAAATTTTTTTACTCAGCCTAACTACATGAAAATATAAGCGTTGCGATCATCTAAATGACTCAAAATGGAGAAAAAAACACTAGATTCCCCTCAAGAGGAAAAATCTTAGACCTATGAAGAGGACAATTATACTAATGGAAAATTTTATTTACTCAGAAGCATTCAGAATGTCAGCAAAATAGCTACAATTCCATTTTTTCAATTACAGAGAGGTATTCGGTTAAGAGAACACCATTTCGTATAAGGTGCATCCGAGACCACTGAAGATGAGAAATTCAACCTGCTGTCCCCATCCATAGCTAGTTGTGCTGTCGGCCACAAGAACCTGTTTGAAATTTCCCCGCCAATTGACAGCCCCATACTCTGCCAGACAAGGTTAATGGCTACTGGAAATACCACCAGCACAGGGCTATCTAAAGACACATTTAGTAGTGTGTTAGCCATAGAAGAAAAAGACACTGTGCCGTTGAAAACCGGGTCTTCCCCAGCATGGTGGCACACGCCTTCAGTCCCTGCACTCGGGAGGCAGCGTAGCAGGATTGCTGTGGGTTCAAGGCCACCCTGAGACTAACAGTGAATTCCATGGCAGCCTGAGCTACAGCGAGACCCTCCCTCGAAAAACCAAAACCAAACAAACAACAACAAACCTCAGGTCTCACCCAGCCTTGCATTTCAATTCTTTTTCTTTAAAAGGAGTGAGATGTGTTCATGGGGGTGAAATGCGAGAAAATTCTGCACTAGAACCAACTTATTCGTCATCTTCTTCAACCTCATTTTCTTCTCTCTTTTCGGTCATGACACCCACTGTCATGGTTTGATCCAGGTGTCCCCCACAAATGAATGTGTTCTGATAGATCGATCCTCAGCTGATGGCAGTTTGGGTTTTACAACCTCGATGGAGCTGTGTTGTCAGGGGTGGGCTTATGGGGTTATAAGCCAGCTCCCCCTTGCCAGTGTTTGGCACACCTTCCTGTTTGCAGTGCTGTGGCAGAGGTGATGTCCAGCCCTCTGCTCCTGCCATCGTTTTCCCTGCCAGGATGGAGTCTCCCCTCGAGTCCGTAAGCCAGATAAACCCATTCCTCCACAAGGCGCTTTTGTTGGCTTCTTTCTGCGCAGCAACGAGAAAGCCGACCGCAACACCCACCACCCTTTTTCATTTTTTACTTTTTGCATCGGGTTTTCCTGTAGCTCTGTGGGCAGCAATGTCCTTGTCATCTTTGTCCTTCGGCTCGGCAGCTTTCTTTCCAGAAGAAGCTTGTCGTCTGCAGGAGTGTTGGTCCGCATCTCTCCCAATTCCTTTCGCATCACCAAAGGACAGGCCAGGACGCTCTCCTCTGATTCTCGGAACAGAACCAGCAAAAGGCTGAAGGAGGCCTCATGGCTACATGGGGTTCCTTGAACGTCCTTCTGGTTTCCCCTTTGGGAGGGATGCGGGTTTTTATTTCTCTCTGATAGCACGGCTTGACCACCTTGGCCATGTCTTCAAATTTTCCTTTTTTTTTTAGCAGACACTGATTCCCACATCGCTGGGCCCTTCTTGAGAAGTTGACGGAAGCATGTGGGTGCCTCCTCCAGGCAGGTTTGCACCAAGAACGCACAGGATGCCATGGGGCCTCTCTGGCCCTGTTTGCTGGTTTCCCTCAGCGAGGCAGCCACCCAGTCTCCCTCCAGCTCTCACTCGCCCAGGAACTACCTTCGTGGGTTGTGAGCGTGGGAGCAGCCCCAGCCCACAAAGAACTCTTCTGGGCTTCAATTACACATCTGTGACCTGCCAACGGAGGTCCCTAGGACCTCGTCTGTCACTATTCGATTAGCCCGGGCACACCAGCTCTTGGCACTGGATGTTTCCCCCTAGATCTTGATTCCGTCCCATCTTTGGGTCTCAGCAGCACAAAACCAACCTCTTCAGAAAGGACTTTTTTTTTTTTGGCTGTTTAAGGAGATTGAACTTTCGCCCTCTAGGGTGGCACTAGTGCCTGGGAAAGGACATTTGCTCATTTTATGGTGTAGACGCCCCCATCCTAACCCTGTGGGGGAGCATATCACACTGGACTGGAGGTTTCTGGGTCCTTTATCTGCCTCCGTGGCTCCCCTAAAATCTGTAATCCCTCTCCTTCCAGACTGGCCAAGCTCACAAAGAGAGGCAACAGGCCCAGAGGGGAGTGTCTGTACCCAGGAGGGAGGCACTGAAGAGCTCGGGGGAGCAGGCAGAGTGAAACAGGGTGACTTACTGTCCCCACATATCTTCAGTGCCCCTGTCTGAATACTAACCCTTCAGCATGAGGTGCCTCTCTGTCCTCAGCAGGTTGGGGTGTTTGCCATACTCCACTGAAGGGAGTGTCAAGCAGGGGACACCAGCCCTGGGAGATGGGATCAAAGGGTGTGATTGGCAAACAGGACTGTCTTGGTTTGAGGAAGCCCTGCTGGGCTTGGGGAGAAAGAACTAGGTTCTAGGGTCGTTGAATGCCAGGCACACGATGTGGACATCGGTCACCCGCAGGACTTCTTGGTGGAAGTCTGCTCTTGGAGGAAGAAGGCCTGGGAGCGGACAATAGGCACCGAAAGGGTTACCCAGGAAAACCTCAGTCCAGCCTCCAGCTTCGCTTGCCCGTAGTTGCCTTGAAAATCACTAATTGGAGCTGGCGTGGTGACTTATGCCTATAAACCCAGCACTTGGTCTGTTGAAGTAGGACTACCATGGGTACAGGGCCAGCCTGTGCTACAAAAGGAGTTCTAGGCCAAGCTGGGTTGAGCGAGACCTTGTCTCAAAAAAAAATGATTAGAATGGTATTCTCAGAGCTGGGCAAGGAGGCTTTATGGGCCTCCAACTGGACCTGCTGTTGTTGCCCCTGTCTGCAGGGTTAGGGTTCTGGGGCTGGAGGGGCATTTGCTGAATTTGCAGCCATTCTGGTGTCTGTAGAGGGGTGAGAATGCGCAATAAAGCTGTCTTTGTTCTGTGTCCCTAGTGGACTCTGCATGCAGACACATGGCAAATTTGGGAAATATTGTCCAGAACTCTAGTGCAGGATTAACTTGACCTATCCTTCCTCACCCCTCCCTTCAAGGCTGAATGAAGACAGCTAACATTCAGCCATCAGGATCGGAAATTCTAGCCCATGACAGGAAACACAGGTAGTCGCAGTGTTCCTGGAAGATTGCCACCTGTTTCCAGAAAAATCCTGAAGGGGGAGGGGGGAATCATGAACAGTTTGTTCCTCAGGTTTATTAGCCCACATGTCTTACATCATTCCTTCTTAAGGAGATAAGCTAATCTCTCAAGCCCTGGAGGGGAGAAGCTGATTTATAAAGATAGCTCAGTCGTCCTTTTAGCAGGAAGGTTGTTTTATTTTCTGTCCCCTCCATCTCCAAAATCTCTCAGACTCTAGTTTTCGGTGGGATATGTTTCTGGGTCTGGGTTTGGCAGCAGAATTAGCTGCAGGCTTCTCTGTTCTCAGCCTGGAAAGGGGAGATGGGGGCTTTCTGGTTTAGACAGCACCAGGCTCTTGCCATAGTGGGTTCTTTCTTAGTCTTAGAGAAGAATTCAAGAAGAAAAAAACAAATATCACCCATGACTCAGCTCTGGGGGGCTTGCAAGGGGTGCACAGAGAGATAAGCTAACCTCAAACAGCCTGGGCTCTGCTAGAGGGTTGTTTTTTTTTCTGGCAGTGAAGGAATGAGACTCAAGCATGCTGGGCAAGTGTTCCCCCACAGAACTGTACCCTGTTCCCCAACCCCTTTCGAGGTTCTTTTGTTTGAAATACTCTTCTGCCAGGCAGTACCAGTGGTCGGAAGGACCCTGAGGAGCTTTCTACTGGTGGTGGGGAGATGCATGCCTACGACTTAGAGATGTTGGAAGCTAAGTCTAGCTGAGTTCTTGGCTGTGAACCCCCAAAGCCTCAGGGATGTAGGGAAAGTCCTAACCAGGGGGATGCTCATCCTGTTCCCCAAGCAGCAAATGACAACTGCTCTTCCTCATGACAGCTACTTTTGGGCTCCAGAAAGGACACAGAGCAAACCTCATTGAAAACCGAGCCTGATGGTGACTTGGGGAGTCAAAAGGATCACAAGCTCAAGGTCATTCTCAGCTACATAGAAAGCTCAAGGTCACTCTGGACTACAAGAGACCCTGTTTCAAAGATAAATAAATAGGGCTGGAGAGATGGCTCAGCGGTTAAGGCACTTGCCTCCAGTGCCTAAGACCCTGGGTTCAATTCCCCAGGACCCACATATGCCAGACCCACAAGGTGGTGGCCCTGGTGCTCTTTCCCTCTCTCTCTCTCTCTCTCTCTCTCTCTCTCTCTCTCTCTCTCTCTCTGTATCTCTCTGCTTGAAAATGAATAAATAAAATATAAAAACATAAATAAACCCAGCAAATAGCCCTGTTGCTATCTCAAGCTCTACCCAGGGCTGGCTCAGTTCAGACTGTTGAGGAGGAAGCTTAAGCCAGTACAGCCAGCATGCCCACCAATGGGTCACTGTTCCATGCCCAGGACTTTGGGGTGCCTCGCTGTACCCCCAGATCTCTCTTTGAGGGTTCCTTGTGGGTTTAAAATTTTTTTTGAATTTTCCAGCAGAGAAAAGTGAGGAAGAACTGGCACACCTGGGCCTCCAGCTGCTGCAGACAAATTCCAGATGCATGCATCACTTTGTGCATCTGGCTTTATGTGGGTACTGGGGACTCAAACTGGGGTCTGTAGGCCTTACAGGAAAGCACCTTAACCGCTCTCTCTCTCTCCCGCCCCCTGTATGGTTTTGAGGAAACAGGATGAGTGGGTCCTTGGACCAGGTAAGCATCACTCTGTGCCCACCCCCATGGTAGGGGCAGGCTTCAAACTCTGCAAATTCTGGATCAGGTGTGGAAGTGGATTTCAGAGGTGGCTGCAGGGTAGTGTCCCAACCCCCTACACCCAAGCAGTCCCCAGGCATTTGCTAATCCCTTGGGATAGGACTCAGTGGCCATGTGACGTTTAAGAACTTCATTCTAACTCACAAAGGGATTAAGCTTGAGGGACCCATGCTGGGGGCAGGTGATAAATCACTGTTTTCTTCCCTGATTGTTCCTTGTCTGAATAATTATGCCAGACACCCCAGAAATCTCTGCCTTAGTCTTTCCCTCACCATCTCAGCGTAGCTACGACTATAGAAACCCTTCACAGAACCCAGCCCTGCCCAGAACACAACCAGAACACTTAGCTCTGCACTTGAGGCTCTTGGCAATCTGACCCCAATTAACACTCCCGCCTCCACTCCCCCAGCAGCTTACATGGGCCTCTGACTCTGAAGCATCTTCATTTGACACACCAGGCCCTCCACGCTTCTGGGCTCTTTAGGGCTAGGACTTTCCTTCTTGCTTCTGTGGGCCAGGCATGTGTCAATAACTCCTGCCACACGGAGTGTATCCTGTAGTGGACTGGTCCTTGTTCTCACGAGAACTCCAGTCTGGTACGTGTATGGGGAGGGGGTGGAGCGAGGGGCAGCAGCAACTTTAAGGAAATACACCATCTAGGAAAGGGCAAGTCGGACTGAGTAACCCTGGGGTGGGGTGGGGAGAGGTGATGTCTAAGTGCGAGTGAATGGAAGAGTGTTCCAAGCAGAGGAAACAGGAAGTTGGAGGCAACATGGCAAAGCCATCTGGAAATTTATCATAAAGTCTTTGAGCCTGTTGGGCGGCAGAGTGTGCCTGGGCACTTGAAGTTTGACCCTGGCACCCTGGGTCCCCACCCACTGACCTCTACTGCCTTTTGCCAGGGACTGGTACAGAGAGACCAGGGAATGGGAGGTGGGGCTGTCTTACCCCAAGCTGACCCTGACAGGGGAGTCAAGGTACCTAGCACGGAGCATCCTGCTGAGCCGTGGGGTTACAACGTCATTGAGGATTGCCTCTGTGTACAGCCAAGATGCCAACCTTGACCTTCTCCTCCCATCCAGGGCCCAGGGCCTTGTTAGGCAGCTGCCAGGAAAGGGAGCCTGGGGTCGGTAGCTACAAGCATGCGGGGTGGCTGGGCAGAACCCCAACCTCTCTGAAGTTTCCCCATGCAAGTCCCTATTTGCAAAGCTAAGATACTCAACATCAAACACCACGAACCATTGACAGGTTGACCAGTGGGAACGCATTACAATGCCTCTTGCTTTTCACAAGGCCATTCACAGATCGTGAACCGGCCGGCATGGACACTCTCCGAGGTCTGTGACAGGCAGTGCAGCTGGGCAGAGACGGGTGGAGATGCCAAGCTGCTGCCCCAGGGCTGGAGGACTGTGGAGACCCTCCTTAGGCCTGAGAGACTTGAAGGCAGGTGCCTGAGCTGCCGCTCTGCTCAAGTGGAGACCGGATAGGCCTTTCCTCGAGCAGGGAGGTCCTTGAGCATCAGGATGTCCTTTGGGCCCAGGTCATGACGGGATAGCAAGTGGGACTGGGTGGCACAGGAAGGTTGGGGTCTGGAGCCTGCCGAGGCCTGAGCTGCCAGCCCCAACCACCAGTGCCTGGCCTGAGCTCCTGTGCAGTCTTCAGGGCCTGCCCATCAGATAAGGGAGAGCTTGCATCATCTCTCCCGGCGCTCAGCACTGAGTGCCAGCTCTTAGTCGGCCTTCAGGCTGCTTCAGAACAACAGCAGAACCGGAAGATGCTCCAGGGACCCTGCCTTCCTCTAACTCCTGGACTCCGCAGGCCCTGGGCTCCTCAGGGTCACGGTTAGCCTGTTTGAGGACAGTGTCTGGCAGCAGATGTTGCTGAATTTCATGGGGCATACTTATGCTAAAAAGAATTTGGAGCTGGCCGTGGTGGTTCTTGCCTTTAAGCCCAGCACTCAGGGAGGCAGAGGTGGGAGGATCACTATGAGTTCGAGGCCACCCTGAGACTCCATAGTGAATTCCAGGTCAGCCTGAGCTAGAGTGAGACCCTGCCTCGAAAAAACAAAAAAAAATTGCTTTTTGTTCGTTATCTGAAATTCCAGTAGAACTGGGCATTCTGTATTTTTATTTTATCAGTCTGGAAACACTGTTCTTACTGAGTCTATAGATTCATCCCCAGACAGATACCCTGAAGCTACATTAGGAAGCACTGCATTTGAAGCTCGGGGGACAATTGCAAAAAGCCCCAGATGATGGACCGGGTGTGATTCGAGGGCAGAGCCCTCGTTTCCCATGCACAGCTCCCTGGGTTTCACCCAGCAATGCAGAAAAAAATAAGCAAATATATGATACATAAATAAAGGGTGAGGAGATATTTCAGTGGTTAAAGGCATTTCAATTGCTGGTTTAATTCCCACTACCCACATAAAGCCAGATGCACAAAATGTGGATTTCATTTATAGTGGCAAAAGGCCCTGCCATGCCCATATTCTCTCTCTCTCTCTCTCTCTCTCCCTCTCTCTCTCTCATAAATAAATAATAAAATTAAACCCCAGAGGAGAGTGATGGAGAAATTCTATTTCCCCATCTGTAACCCAAGGCCCAGAGAGCAGAAGACTCTGTCCCAGGCTACACAGCCAGCGGTGCTCAGTCTGGATCATTAATGGTGCTCAGCACTTTCAAATGCTCCTTGTGTCATCAGCTGGGTAGCTTGGTTTCTGGCCACACTTTGCAGAAAGAGCAACTAAGGCCAAGTAAGGAAGAGGCTTCCTGGATGTTCAGTCTATGAGAGGATTGGGGATCCTGGCAGGAAAGACACTCCCCAATGTAGGCACAGGGCTGGAGCAGAGACTCCAGAGCCCCAGGGGTCTGCAGAAGCCAGAACATCTCTCGTCTGTGCATCCCCCCTGGGGTGTCTCTGCCCAGGCTGCTTGGCCTTCTCTGTCCAGCAATTTTTCAAAGCTAGGAGCTCCTGGCACTCTTGACCTCCCCAAAAGGATAGTGTCTAGCGTAACCACAACAGCCAGTGATGGTTGGGGCTTTCTGTCCCTTGGTGGCGACCAGGTGCCTCTAAAGACCTCACTCAGCAGGAAAGGTCACGTAACTCATAGTCAACCCTGTAACCTAGAATCCACTCTCACCCTCACAGCACAGAGAAGGAAAGGGTCCCACAAGGCTGCGCAGCTGCTCAGTGGCAGATCTGTGACCTGAAGGAATCAGAAGACATGGGTTAAGTGTCTGAGGATACATGACAGAGAAGGTCCTTCTAAGGACCTGCTCAAGACAGAGGGGCAGCAGAGGGGCTTGATGACGTTTGTTTGTTTGTTTTTCAAGGTAGGGTCTCACTCTAGTCCAGGCTGGCCTCGAACTCACAGCGATTCTCTTACCTCTATTCCTGAGTTCTGGGATTAAAGGTGTGTGTCACCACACCGGGTAAAAGATGACTTCTGTTACTGAATATTTCCATAATGTATTCAGAGGTCACCCACACATTACCATTTAAAGTATTTCCTTCTTTTTACAGCTAAGTAATATGACATCATATGGATAGACCAGTTTCTTAATCCATTCATTTGTTAGTGAGAACTTTCACCTTTTGGCAACTCTGAAGAATGCTGCTATGAACACAATCGAGCTTTTGTCCGGCACAGGTTTTTCTCGGTTGTGGGTGTGCACCTAGGGGACCACGTGGCAAGCTATAGGGCTCAGCACAAGATTGTGACTCCCGCCCAATGCATCAAAGATGTACTTGTTTGTGCAAAGCCGGGGAGACTGAAGCCTGCATCGTGTGGCTGTGAGAGAGACTTTGGTGAAATGGCGGGCAGAACACCTATGGAGTCTGGCCAGCATGGGCCTCAGCAAGAAGGAGCCACTGCTTCCAGGGTTCAGGGGGGATAGGTGAGCAGGGGAAAAACCAAGCAGTAAAGAAGACATGACAACAGAATTTGCACAAACTATAAATCCAGACACACCATTGTCATACCTCACCATACTCTGATGAGGAGGACAGGGTGCCCCTAGTTGGCAAGAACGCAGAGCAGCAGGACCCCCAGGCCGGCTGGTGGGAGTATGGGATGAACTGGGTGCCTCAGGACCCAGCCCTTCTATCCTAGCTGTTGACCCAGCAGAAACGTGGACTCACCATCACCTACAGCCTGTTCAGAAATGTGCGGAGCTGCCAAGTTGGAATTAACACCACAAGTGTGACAACAGGAAAAATGGGCGAACAGATCACAGTTCCCACAGGGACAACAGATAGTGGCGAGAGAGAGAGGCGACAGGACCAGCCCAGCCGTAGGGCTACGTCTCAACACAGCCAAGATGCCTGCGTAGGTAAACGGGAGCCCAGCCCCATCCTCCGCACTCCTGCCAAGCTCAAGGGTGGCCACATCTCCATTAAGGACTTGGGTCATGGACTGCCCTTAAGCTTCTGAGATACAAAGCTCATTCAGCGGGTTTTTCCTTCTTTAGTGATAGGACTAGAACCCAGGGCCTCACACATGCACTCGCTAGGCTTGAGTGGCACCTCCAGCCCCCAAGTGCAAATGCACAAAGTGCTACTTGTGTCATCTTTGTAGTTTTTTTTCCATTCTGTGAATGTCTTCCTTTTAAAAGGTTTCCTGAGAAATAACAGCATGTTAGAAGTGGTGGCTCACACCTTTATTTCCAGCATTGGGGGCTGAGTTAGGAGGACCCTGATGAGTTCAAGGTCAGTGTGGGCTATAGAATGAGCTCTAGGTCAACTTGGGCTAGTGTGAGACCTGGTCTCAAAAACAAATAAGAAAGCCATATATATGTTTTTGTTTTTTTTTGCAAAAATGCATGCAAAAGCAAAGGCTAAGGGGTTCTGCTGAGCAGAAGGGCTGGAGAAGACACAAAGGGGAACAGAGAAGAGCCAGGGACCAGGCGTGGGGCTGCGGCTCGCATCCACCGGGAAGACCCCGTACCTGGTGCAGGGGGAGGGCAGGAGCCTAATTCAGTACTCAGCCCTGAGCTCTAGAGGAACTGACAGTAACAAGCTTAAAAAAATTAGGTTGGGATTAGCTCTGTGTCCTGCTAGCCTAGCATGTTCTACTTTCCAGTACCAGGAAAAAAGAAAAAAATTAAAGTAAATGAGAAGATGCCTCTATGGCCCAGACGGGTTTTCTGGCTCAACACCAGGCTTCTGGGTCAGAGGAGGTCCCACGCCCTCTGCCGTGGGCAGTGAGCCTGTGTTCGACTGCGCTGGCCTGAACTGGCACCAGAGACCCGCTCCTCAGGCTCCCGGAGCCTCCCTCCCTTCTCCCCTCTTCCTGCCCTTTTCTTCCTTTCCCTCTCCTCTCCTCCTCCGCTCATTCTCCTCCCTCTCCTCTTCCTCTTCCTTTCCTCTTTCTCCTCCTGTGGTTCTGGGATGGAATCCGGAGCCTCTGTCGCTCTGAGCCCTCCCACCCCCGCCTCATACTGGTCCCTTTGGCAGGTGGGTAACAGCACCAGGCTTAAGCTTGCATCTGGACGGATAGCCTGTACAGAGGCGCACATCCTGCTTGGCAACAGCCGTTCATGTCACATCTGTACTTGGGGACAGTGACAGCCTGGCCACTAAGTGCTGCTTTGAGGCTTGGCAGCCGTGAATGCCTAGGCTCAGCCAGGCGGATGCTAACGGTGGCCACTGCCATTATTACAGGTTTTGTATTCTTTCTCCCTCTCTCTCTCTCTCTCTCTCTCTCTCTCTCTCTCTCTCTCTCTCTCTCTCTCTCTCTCTCTGCAGTGTACATACTACATGCATGTGTGGGAGATGTACATGCCCTTGGGACCCCAAGGAAGATTCGTCTACCCTCAGAACATGAAGTGAGCAGGGCCTGTCACCAGCTGTTTCCTTGGCTCCTTCTGAGTCCCACTTCCTGTCATGGACTTGAAGCCCTTTCTTCCATGGCTCTGGGATATAGGGCAGGTATCTCCACGCATATGATTCCTCTCCCTGGTTCCTGGGAGTGAGCCCAGGGCTCTGCTTTGTCCCCCCTCATTCATCCCGTGACCAGATTCCATCTCCACCTTGTCTGTCACATTTGGACCCCTGGTGACAAGGCGAGGAGACATGGAGCACAGGGACCCCTCCCACCTCTACTCCTAATGCTGGACAGGAAGCAATACCACAGTCTGAGAGGGAGAGGCCACAGAGAGACCAGAAGGGCTGCTTGGAGGAGGCAAGAGGCTTCAATGAACGCATCCTGCGTGGTTATGTGTCAGAGAACCCATTCATAGAAGGAAGCAATTTGCCTGAGGCCACACAGTGAGCCAGTAAACAAGGGCATTTCATGATCCCAATACAAGATTGTGTTAGCCAGCATTTCCAACACTGTCGATTTGAAGACCGGAGCCCCAGTAGGAGCCTAATGAGGTAGAACTCTGAACGCATATGAACACAACAGCCCAGGAATAAGACATTGTGTACCTGGCACACAGCAGGTGTTTAATAAATGTCTAGGAAAGAAAGGAGGAGGATGATTTCTCATGGCAGAACCCAGTCTAAATGCACCAGGCTTCCTGCTGTGACAGTGAACTTCTTCAGACAAGTTCCAGAGACCCCCTCCCCTTGAGTGGGAGGGGTTTCTAGCTAGAGCTCCAACCTAGACGCCAAAACCAATTGGTCAGGTATGGACCAGCCAGCTGTCTCTCTGACTTACCTGGCTGAGGTCTCAAAAGTCACTGATACAAAGTCCAGCCTCTTATCTCTGCACATGGTGTTTTAGGAGAAGGACTTACAGGCCTTAGAAAGGTAAGGCCTTCCCCCACCCCAGCCTAATGGCTGGGATGAGGGAAGGTTCCGGATCTTTCCCACATGAACCTTTTTCCTCATGATGGGAGCCCTCTGGTATCTTTTCTTCTTTTGTTATTTAGCTGAACAGCATAGATTTTGTTAAAGCCTCTCCCACGTGTTCTCCCCACACTGGTGGCTGGAGATCTCTGTAACGTCCCATTCTCTTTTAAATAAAGTCTCCCACTATCCCTTATCCTCTGGTGGTCTATAATTTTAATTCTTTAACTTTATAGACAAGAATTCGGGTGCTCCTTAAGTCCTGAGGTGCATTGGAATTTGCTGAGTATCATCTAAATTCTGCTCTCCAGCTCTCACCGTTGCACCACCCCTCAGCCCCACTGAAGAGCCATCTAGCCTAACCCTGTAGGGACACGAAGCCGTGAGATGTTGGGGCCACCCCTGTGTGCACGACACAGAATGTAGGCTGTATTTATTGAACTCTGCATTGCTGGTTGCCAGGCAGCACTGGTTTGGGAGAGGTCACCGCCTTCTTAAACTGTCCTGGATTGGGCCTGTGGAGCTCCCAGAATGCAGAGCTTCAAGCCACCTCAATGGCAACTGAGGTCTTGAGCCCGCTCGGAGCGCAGGGCTTGCGGGCACCCACTGCAACGGCAGCCAGCTGGGAGCAGGGAGGTTCTGGAAACAGGGTTTCCCCTCACGCAGCAGGAGAGCAAGGCCACGGGCCCTGCTGGGCTCCATCCCCACAGCATCCTTGCACACCCTCCAAAACAGGAGGCGTGGCACCTCTCAGGCTGGTCGTTATCCTCCAGGGCCCCAAAATGGATCTGAGAGCATTGTGGAACTGGGGGCTCAGGGACACACCCCTTTTGCTTGGTTTTCCGATTGATAAAGTCAGGAGGAAAGCAGCCTATTTCTTGCTAATTAAATGGGATGATGTGGGGAAGTCTCTTCACGGGGCAGAGTAAGAACTGTGTGAGTAGCAGGGGTTGCTGCTGCTGCTGCTCTGGCTGTTCCTGGTTCCTCTTGTCATTGTAATGCAACCACCTGTTTCCTAACCTCCCTGACCCTCAGCATCCTGTTCTGAAGACACTGGGGGCATCACTCTACCTACCTCACAGGGTCATGAGGATCAGAAATATTACTACTGGCATCCTGCTCAGTGCCCCACACAGAACTGGTGCCATCTATTTGGAATCAGAAGAGGTGGGTCGATAAGATAAGAGGTCCCCTTATCTGGGGCTGTGTGATTCTGGACAGTTCACTTAGGCCTCTCTGGATTCTAACTTCCCCTTGGTTTGGGGCCAGCAGGTGCCGTATGACATGGTCCTTTCCCTGCCTTCTAAGAAATGTTCCCCCACAAAGCCCCCCAACCTTAACATGCTCCTTGAGATCCCCAAGACCACAGTCAGTATCTAATCCACCAGAGGCTTCACAGGAGTTAGGCAGTCCCAGTCTCTGAGGCGAGCCCATTGTGTATGGTAACATGGCAAGTTCAGAGTAGAACCAGGGTGTTTGTTTTGTATGTGCCAGGCCCCCGTTTCTGCCCCAGAACTAACAGAAAAAAATTCCCAGTAGGGTCAAAGGGCAGGTGGAACACAAGATAGGACAGGAGTAGGAACCAGGTAAGTAGATGGAGAGTGGGGGCCCCAGAAAGCCTCAGGCCTCACACTCTGCACATAGGGCCCAGCACACGAGTGCAGGTATGGGAAGCACCTACTGTGTGCCTGGCCCTGTGTTGGGACCATGGCCAAGTGAGCAGCCATGGGCAGGTGTCAGGTAGTCTGGGCTCAGGCAGAGCCGGCACTCCGAGTCTCTGCCTGTCTCCCCCATCCATGCTGCTAGATCAAGGAACACTTTGGGCCAGCCCAAATGGCCCTGATCCCAGACAGCGCACATGGCTAGCACTGCAGATTGGACGTGACTCAGGGAACAGGGCTCACTGGGCTCCTAGACACTTGCTGCTCTACAGACTTAAGTCTCCCTTTTAGCTCAAGCCACCACCTCCATTAACTGGACACTGTTAGGAAAATGACTGAGTTATAACTGGGTACAACATGAGTGAATGATGAAGACGGGGATATTATGTGTTAGGGTTTGGGCTTTAGGTCGTTTTGAGACAGATTTTCTTGTTTTAATATTTTTATATATTTAGTTGACAGAAGAGAGAGAACATAGGCATCCAGGGCTTCTTGCCGCTGTAATTGAACTCCAGACACATGTGCCACTTGTACATCTGGCTTTATGTGGGTCCTGGGGAGTCAAACTTGGGTCCGTCTGCTTTGCAGGCAAACACCTTGACCACTGAAGCGCTAAGCCATCTCTCCAGCCCTGGTTTTATTTATTTATTTTTGTCTTATTGAGCTATAATTCACAGCACAAATTGAATGCGATTCACCCATTTATTAAATATGTCTAACTCAGTGGTTTGTGACATATTCACACATATATGTAACCATCATCCTGGTGAGTATTTTCTTCATCTCAAAACCAAACCTGAGTTTTCAGTTACCATCTTCCTATTTCCTCCCAACCCTTAGCCCTAGTGACCACTAATCTACTTGCTGTCTCTATAGAATGTCCTGTTTGGACACGTCATAGAAATGAAATTATACCATCTGTGGGATTCTGTGATTGACTTCTCTCATAGAACATGTGGTTTTCAAGGCTTGTCCACACTTTAGCATAGAGTCAAAATTTCATTCTTTCTTGGGGGGAGCGGGGTTTGGAGGTAGGTTCTCACTCTAGCTCAGGTTGACCTGGAGCTCACTCTGTAGTCCCAGACTGGTCCGGAACTCACTGAGATCCTCCTACCTCTGCTTTCTGAGTGCTAGGATTAAAGGTGTGCAGCACCAGGCCCACAATTTTTTTAATTTTCATTTATTTTTATAATGCAATAGTATCCATTGTATTGATATTGCCCTTTTTTTACTACCTATCTCCCAAATGATTGACACTTAGGTTGTTTCTACATCTACTTCATTGTTGTGGTCAGCATTCTAGTTGCTGCGCAGGAAGAACCCAAACAAAAGCGGCTTGTGGAGGAATGGGTTTATTTGGCTTATGGACTCGAGGGGAGACTCCAATCTGGCAGGGAAAACGATGGCACGAGCAGAGGGGTGGACATCACCTCCGCCACAGCACTGCAAACAGTGGCAGGAAGGTGTGCCAAATACTTATAACCCCATAAGCCCGCCCCCAACAACACAGCTCCAGTGAGGTTGTAAAACCCAAACTGCCATCAGCTGAGGATCGATCTATCAGAACATTCATTTGTTTCTGGGGGACACCTGGATCAAACCAGGACATTCATGAATAGCATTACCACAAGCATTGCATCTAATTTTTTGTAAGAACACGTTTTCAGTTCTCTTGAGTGTATTCTTTCAAGCAGTATTGCTGGGCCATATGAGGATGCTATGTTTGATTACTTGAAAAACTGCCCGTTTTTTCCCAAAGTAGCTGCACAGTTTGCGTTACCACTAGCAATGTTTGAGGGTTAAAATTTCTCCCCATCCTTACAAGCCATTGTCTGGATTTTTTTCCAGGTAGGGTCTCGCTCTAGCCCGGGCTGACCTGGAATTCACTATGTAATCTCAGGCTGGCCTTGAACTCACAGCAGTCCTTCTACCTCTACCTCCCAAGTGTTGGGATTAAAGGTGTGTGCCACCACACCCATTTGGATTTTTAGTTTTATATGACTTTTTAAAAAACTTTTGTTTTATTTACTTATTTGCAAGCAAAGAGAGAGATAGAAGAGAGATAGCTACTACAAACGAACTCCAGATGCATGTGCCACTCTGTGCATCTGGTACTAGGGAATGAAACCCAGGTTGTTAGGCATTGCCGGCAAGTACCTTAACTGCTGAGCCGTCTCTCAGCCCCCAGTATGACTTTTATAACATCTCAGGGAGTATAAAACGGCACCTCATTCCATTTTGTTATCTGTATTTTCCTGTTAACTAATGAGGGCAAGCATTTGGCTATTTACAAATCTTCCTCGAAGAAATGTCTGTTTATTTCCTTTGCCCATTTTTTTTCAAGGTAGAGTCTCACTCTAGCTCAGGATGACCTGAAGTTCACTATGTAGTCTCTGGGGAAGCTTTGCACTCACAGCGATCCTCCTACCACTGCCTCCCTTGCCAGGTTTCCTTTGCCCAATTTTTTAGTAGAGTTATTTGTACTTTATTATTGATTTGTAAGAGTTCTTTATATGTTCTAAATGCAGATCTTAATTAACCCAGACCAACAATTTAAGGTACCTTCAGATCACCTTTGCTGCCTCCACAGTTTATATTAGCTTATTTTCTGTTCAAATGGGAGGAAGGAGAGCCTTCTGTTTCTGAGACATTCTCTTATGTTCGGTTCCTTTTGAGAGTCTGTGTCTCATCTCTGGAAGAGGGCCTGGACAGGCAGGGATGATGGGTTAGAGGAGATTATGGTAGGGAGATTCAGGCTCCTGTAGGTCCCAGTTGGTAGAGCGGGGCATCCCCATCTCCTAGACAGCTCAGAATGGACCTCAGCTAGAAGCAGGGAAGTTTCATCTTGAATACGGATTGCCCAGCATTTCCATAGATTCCTAGGGAGAAGGGATTGTCCGGAAAGTCTTCAAGGCTGCTCTCCACTGTGACATAGAATTTGAAGTTTCCCAGGCTGCTCTGTCACACAGAACACCGTCGTCCTTGGTTCTGTGGCTACTGGGTAGGGACTTAGCCCTTTGAGGCTATCTGCTGGAAGCTCTCTCGGACTCCTTCACACTCTGGCAGAGTGGGAGGGCCAGAGGACACCCTGAGGAATGTGCTGCCAGCCTTTTGGCTCTGTCTGGAATTTCATGGGGACATTGGCAATTACTAAACTTAGCTCCGACGCCTGTGAGGCCCAGGCATGTCAGAGGCTGAGAATGAATCATGAATGAGTCTGACAGGAAAACATGCCACCAACTGGGCTCTGGGAACACATAGAACCCTGGGTGGGGAGCAGGGTCCTGAGAGGCTGGTCCTGGAGCCACTGAGACTCCGAAGGCCCATCCTTTCCTGTCCGTGGTCCAGAGAAACAGCTCTTACCCTGGGGAAAGACATATACTCGGAGCTTTTACTAAGAGAATTTGGTCAAAATCCATAAACATTTACTGAGCACTTACTATGTGCCAGGCATCCTGCCAGACCCTGACACTGAAGGGAGTTACTGAAGTTGACATCCTCCTGAGGGAGACACGTATGTTCAGACAAACATCTGACAGGTGGAGCCACGACCAGAAGAAATCCAGAGGACTTCCTGGAATAGGTAGCATCTGACAGAGACCTGGAAGGAGAGGAAGGCATTCAGCTGGCATGAGGGTGGAGGCTGGTTCAGGCTGACCTCCAAGTATATCTCGAAAGTCCATCCAGCGTGGCTGCTTCCCGGGCCACCCTGAGGCCGGTTTAACATTTTGCTCATTTCTTGGAGACTAACTCACTTCGGAGAAAAACAAAACAAAACAACAAAAAACCTACCTTTTGG
Organism: Zapus hudsonius; assembly: GCA_004024765.1. NCBI lineage: Eukaryota > Metazoa > Chordata > Mammalia > Rodentia > Dipodidae > Zapus > Zapus hudsonius. Next base: position 55,440 of record PVHP010003151.1, on the reverse strand, counting down.
GGTTGAGCAGGTTTGGTCTGGAATCCCAGACCTGATGGCTGTGAGGCATGACAAGCCAGCTCACTGCTCTGGGCCTCTGTTTTCTTTCCGGTGGAGTGCAATCGCCAAGAGCTCCTTGTAGGGCCTTGGTGGGCAGGGAAATCATGAGCCTACACGAACGTGCTGGCCATGATGCCTGGTGCCAAGCAGATCCCCAATCAATCGTGAGCTATTCCCACGAGGCCTGTGATCTCTGCCCCCTACCCACCCATCATGAGTGCTGCCCCTCTCCACCTCCCAACTCGGAGACGGGCCTGCAGGGGCAAATACCTGCTGACGCAGGAAGTTCCCCCGCAGTCTCCGACTATTGGGAGGGCAGTCCAAGTGTGTGGATTGGAACTACTACCCATCTGGCCCTGCCTCGTTCCCCAAAGGACAAAGAAGACATTCTTTCGTGGTCAGCAGTTGTCAGCCCCAGCGCCCGAGTACTGCCCTTGAGTTCTCTTTCTTGTATAAATGTAGTCCTGATGGCTGCCAGCCCTCAGATGGACAGGGACAGCCTTCCGTACCCATCCCTTGCGGACTAGCTGGCACCACTGACCCACGTCTCCAGCCAGTTCTATGAGCTTGTGCAGGTTGGAGGCAGGGCTCTAGGAGACCCTTCCCGGACACTCCCCACTGGGGGGGGGGCAGACTCCACTCATGCTGGCTTCTGGAATTTGTAATGCATTCCTTTGGGGGGCATTGGATTGTTATTTTTAGGATTTATTGAGCGCCTCCCACGTGGCCCCAGGGTCGTCTCATGTATCCTCCCTAGCAACCTGGGGATACAGATGAGGATTGTTGCTATGGAGAGGAGAGGCCACAAAAGCTGGAAGGGGTGTGTTAGGAACCAGCCTGCTGCCTTCCTGCTCACTGAAGCCGGGAAAAGGCTCAAACCCTGTACTCGGCAGAGGAGGAGATAGCTGGGGTGAGAAGCAGTCACCAGAGGCAGAGCCACATTTGACCCATGGCTGTTAACTGAATCAAGAGCTGCTCTGGATGGGGCCAGGCTACCCCGAGGCTCAGGCAATGGAAATGCACCAGATCTTGGACTCTGGAGAAGCCCGTTTCAATCCCAGCCTGTCGCATCAGGGGACAGCACTAGACACATGATGGAGTGAATGAAAACCGAAGGGTGAGTGGGCATGACTTTGTCAGGACCCTTGATCTAGTGCCTGGAGCCACTGATGGCCAGGCCACCCAGAAGCTTCTTACCACCGTGTCCAAAGGGCCCCATCCATTCACGTCACTCTGCTCCCTGTTGATTGGCCTGGAGGTTGACACTGACTGGACAGATCACAGCACACTCTCCCTGGCCACAGAAGACGGGCACAGGCATCGTTAATCCAAGCTGAGCCAATGAGTCCCAACACAGGAATGTTTGCAAGCAGAGAGATAGAGAAGAGAGACAGACAGAAAGATCGGGCACGCCAGGGCCTCCAGCCACTGCAAACAAACTCCAGGTGTACCGCCACTTTGTGCATCTGGCTGTATGTGGGGACTGGGGAACTGAACCCGAGAAGCTGGGCTTTGCAGGCAAGAGCCCGAACTGCTGAGCCATATCTCTGGCCCTTTTATGTTTTTAAACATGGGACTCAGAAGGTTGCGCTCTGAGACTGTGAACTCTGAAACTCAGGAGCCAGAGGCAAACGTGTTTCCTTTATTTACCTTTTTTTTTGGTTTTTCGAGGTAGGGTCTCGCTCTAGTCGAGGCTGACCTGGAATTCACTATGTAGTATCTTTTTTAGGCAGGGTCTCACTCTAGCTCAGGCTGACTTGAAACCCACAAAAATCTTCCTGCCTCAGTCTTCTGAGTGGTGGGACTAGAGGCACGAACTAGTCTGCCTGCATATTTCCAGTTTCAAGACACAGTGATTGCCTTCATTAGAGTGGCTTCCAGCACAGATATTCCCAGTACTCAGGAGGCCGAAGCAGGAGACCTACAAGTTCCAGGCCCACTGTGACTAGACAGCGAGACTCTGTCTTTGGGGAAAATAAGCAATGACTCTCAATTCTGAGTCAAAACTAACCTGACCATCGGTGGTTTAACAAATAAAGTTGTCCTTTTATTATGTAATGACCATGGGCTTTACTTTGTCACTCAATTAGGTCAGAGTTGGGATTTTGCTGATTTTCTTGCTTTTCCTTCACAGATGTAAAGCGGCTGTTTCTACTCCAGTCATCACATCTGCACTCAAGGGATGATGAAAGGGGAAAGTGCCAGGCTTTGTATGAAGGAAACAAAACTCTCAATAGAACTCAGAGCAGTTGTCCGTTTGCACTTCCTTGGCCAAGTCTGTGTCTGCCACGTAGCGAGCTGGAAAGCGCACACTGCGGAGCAAAGCCAGAACTCTGATAGGAGCCAAGGCCTGCTGGGTCAGGGGTCCTGTGACAGTCCTGAGACGTCAGAGACAAGAGGCAGGAAGGGGTTGTGGTGGCATCTGAGTGCCTGATTCTAGGTTCCCGGTTAGCCAGCCCTTGAAGTCTATGATGCCTTAAGCCCTATTGTGGAGCTAAGCTGATGAAAGTAGATTTTCAAACTAGCTCAGGACCATTCTGGAAGCCAGACGTTTCTGAAGACAGTGGCTAGCTGGGAGTCAGTCGTCAGGACTCATGGCTTGGCTCATGTGATTTAGTCACCATGCCAACAGTCCAGATGGCCCATAATCTAGGCCCCAGGAGCTGTCCCAGTAGCAGCCTAGGATGATGGCATGAATGGCGCAGCCCAGCCCAGTCTTGTGAAGACAGAGAAGGTGCCAGCCGAGTGCTCGGTGTCAGGGAACAGCAGAGACTGAGGCACACCGAGGCCACTGCTGGGAAAATGTGCGAGACTCTGCTTAACTGAGATCCAGGCAGGTGGCCCTATGAATGCCATGGTGTGCTCTGGAATTGGAGGACCTGCCACCAAAGTCTGGCTTGTGTCATCTCTGAGCTCAGTTTCCTCACCTGTCAAATAGGGCCAAGGATTGTTCCCATCTCTATAGTCATGCAGTAAAGTGTCCGGCATAGAGTCTTGAGCGTGAAAACTATACAATTAACAGCCATTTTAATGTCACTATTACTGTAGACCCTCAGAAAGCTATTACTACAAGAAGAGAACCTCAAACCCAGAAGACTTTATGTCCCAACATGGCCTGGCTATGCTTGGAGTCCTAGGCTGGCCATACTGGAGACATTGCCAGGCTGGGAAGGAGTAGTCGGTCTGTGCTCCCCAAGCCTCCTAGGCAGGACTGGCCAAGGGCAGTGTGACATGCCACAGACAGATGTTTTCCTTGTTTTCTCCCCATGAATGACAGATGGCCTTTTCCATGGTGAAGGATAGTTCCCAGAATTACTGCTGGATGGCCTAGTTTGGCCCGGGCCAAGCTAAGAACCTCTTCACATCTCCACCCTGATGTCGCAAATGAAGACAACTTGGGATCATCCTCCGAGGGTCTCTCCAGCCTCTTCCTTGCCCGCCAAGGCCTCCGCCAATCACAAATGCAGGCATGGCCCTTGATGCCTGCTCATCCTCTCCATGCACCCGCCACAAGTCCCCTGATTATCCAGAAGGGTTCTCTTTTCTGCACACCTGTCTTGAATTCAGCCACCCGCCTCAGTCAGGTTAAGCTGACTTCTGTCACAAGCGGTACCAGATCTCACAGCTCAGTACAAGGAAGGCGTGCTCCTTCCTTCAGAATCCAGTGGATGGCAATGGTAGCCTCTGCTCCACATAGCCGTTCAGCTACCCAGGTTCCTCCCATCTGAGGCCTCAGCATCCTTCACTGAACCGTGCAATGAGGCCAGAGGGAAAAGAAACAGCCAAGCACACGGTACGGCAGGTTTTTATGGCCAAGCCCACATTCTGTAGGCCAGAACTTAAGCACATGACCCTACCCACAGCGCAAAGGAGTCTGGAAAGTGTAGTCCAGCTGAGCACCCAGGGGAAAAGGGTAGAGAATGGCATTCTTTCTCAGGAAACACATGTGCCTGCATGTGCCTGTCTCCTCACATCAGTTTAGGCCTTTCTGGGCTCCTCACAGAACAGCTATGGAGATGATTTCCAAGACTGGCATCTGATTGTAGCGCTTGTCAGCTTCAACCCCTCGCAGAATTTCTGGGTGCTCTCAGGATGCCGGTCAGTATTCTTTTCTGTCAAACTGCGTGTGGACTGGCCGCTGCTGACCTCACGTGGGCCCCCCTGCCCAGTTTCTGAATATAAGCCTCCCAGTTTTTCAGCTCGGTGATTGTCTCGTTCAAGATTTCCTAGTTCAATAGGGAAACATTTTTAAATTTTTATTTGTTCATTCTTTTATTTTGAAGCAGGAGCTCATTTTAGCTCAAGCTGACTTAGAATTCAGTTTGTAGCATAGGTTGGCATTGAGCTCACAGTGATCTTTCTACCTTAGCCTCCAGAGTGTAAGGATTAAAGGCACGAGCCACCGAGCCCGGCAACAATTTTATTTTTAAAGTAAGTGTCCTAGGGGCCATTTATACTATGATATCCTGCTTGAGGTCTTAGAAACTCCAATTCAGAGCTTTAGTTTGTTTTGTTTTTGAGACTGGGTTTTGCTATATAACCCCAAACTCACAGCGATCCTTCTGCCTCAGCCTCCTAAGTGCTGGGATTATAGGAATGCACCACCATACCTGGTTCTTTAGGTTAATGAGGGTAAACTGTCCTTTTGAAGTCCAACAGCAGCTTAAACAGCATGTTGCCAGGTCTTGCCATTGAGGTCTCTGAAATCCAGTCCTTCCTATTTCCCAGCAGGGAATTGCCTCTCCCGAGGGCTCAGCTCTGCTTGTGGTGGTTTTCCTAGTGGCACACGGTGCAGATACTTCCACAGTGATGCATTCTAAACTACCAAGGGGGCATCAGAGAATACAGAGCGCTGGTTCTCTTGCACTGTAAGACCAGCTTTGTGGTAGGTTGTAGCCCTGAGACAATTCAGAAATCTCAATTTGCTGAGCAGGTGGCAGACACTGAACACACTGATGCACTTGACCTCAGATCTGGTTCTGGAGAAAGGCTAAGTCAGGATCCAACCCCTGCCTGTATCTACTGGTCTCCCATTCCTTCCTTTTTTCTCTACCCGGCGGCCTCCTGTCATCCCACAAAGCCCTGCTCTAGGGCCAACTCCTTGACCACTGAGAAACTCCTCATGCCAAAGTGTTTTGAAAAGATGTGATAGAGAAAGAATCGTGGGTGGGAGAGAGAGGAGAGAGGGCAAGAATGAGAGAGAGAGAGAGAAAAAGAGAGAGAAGAGAGAGAAGAGAGATAGCAGGAAAAACAGAGAACCAGAGAGAGATATGAGGGAAAGAACTAAACAAATTAGAACCAGAGGGGGGGGAATAATAGTACATTGTACTACCAAAGAGAGAGAGAGAGAGAGAGAGAGAGAGAGAGAGAGAGAGAAAGAGGGAGGGAGAGAGAGAGAAGAGAGGGAAATGTACACAGTACTACCAGAGAGAGAGAGAGAAAGAAAGAGAGAAAGAGAGGAAAAAGCTGGAAACATGGGGAGCAGCAATGAGACTCAACAAGGGAGCCATAGACCTGTCAGGTAGAACAGAGATTAAGCGGCAGGTGCTCAAGAGCTCCCACAGAGTAACATTCAATGAGTCACCAGGACCAGCGGAGGCTGGTGGTGGAGGGTTGTGTTCCTGCTCCCAAGCTCACCCACCCCAGTCAGGCTTCAGGAGAATCACAGCCAGCAACCCATGACTCTGGGGAGAGACCGTCAGGGCACTAAGTCCAAGGAGACACCCACTCCCTGATAAATTCTTGAAGGAATCTCAGAGACCTGGAAAGCTTACCCCCTCCCGCATACATGTGCATGACAGATGGGAAACTGAGGTCCAGAGGCAGCAGTGCCTCTGTGTGAAATTCGCCCCACTCATCACTCCTGTTGCTCCCTTTAATCATTCAGGGTCTCCTCCTGGGGGTCCCTGTGTAACTATTGTCTACATTGGTAGGACTCAGTACACCCAGCTAACTTTAAGCATCGGAATGAGCCCAGGATTGGGGTCTGGAACGCTTCGTTGCTGGCTGCCCACATGGCCGAAGCAAGCCCATCCAGCCACCCTATGCCTCTGTTTCCTCCTCTGCAGCAGCGATGAGAGCTCCCCAGAGCACTGAATGAATCAGGACTTGTGCAGTGCAGATCCCTTGGCGTAGACCCAGCAAAGCAATGCTGGCTGCATGTTGGGTCAGAGAATGGATTGGGCAGCAGTGGATAGTGAGAGAAGCCTGAAAGGCCAGACAGATTTTGGTCAGCCTGCAACACCAAACACAGGGTGAGTAGATACTGGGGAGTCATGAGGGGTCCTGGATCAGGGAATGCCTGGCTTGGCCCAGAATTGACTGGTTTTAGTTGAGACATGAGGACGCTGCCCACAGAGGAGGCCCCCAGTTAAGCCCTGGGACAATGGCTTCTCAGGGGCCTTGTGGAGGCAGCTTCCGCTGCCCAGGCCACCCCACTTCCTGCTCGCAACCTGCTAGGAGCTGCAGGAGGTACCTTTGACCCCTGGTAGTGCAAGATATGTTCATTCATTCTGGCCCTGTGCCAGAGGGAACCACACAGACTAATGGACTTGGCAAGTGTGGGTGCAGCTCAGAGCAAGCAGATTCCCCAAAGGTCTCTCATGGTCCCTTCCATGTTCAAGCCCGACATTAGCTTTGTTTGCAATTCAAGTTCAAAGTTGAGAGTAACTAAGAGATTAGCCTCCTCCATGGTTGAGGCCACATTGGAAGAGAGGTCTCCCTGACCACCATACAAATGAGGGCTGTCAAAGTACGCAGATTAGCTTGGCTTAGAAGTTCAGCAGGGAGTGTGGTCTTATCGAGCCCCTCCCTTTGCTGTTAAGCAAACTGCCTCCCAGTGAAGATAAGGCAGGTTTCCAAGGGCTGTTGTGTTCTCCTTACCTGAGTCTCAAGGTTTTTGGTTTTTCCCCTTCCAGCCTGAGGATGGAACGCAGAGTCCTGGGCAAGTTAGGTTAGCCTCACTCCCAGTCCCCGAGTCTTAATATTTAAGGCATTCTACACAATAAGGTCGATTTGTCAAAAATTACGCTTGTTGAGATGGGAAGCAGTGTCTGGGGGAGGTCCCTGAAGCTTGTTTGCAAAGCCTGTTTTGGAGTGAGCAAAATGAAAAATATATGGTAAACTGTGACACCGAGTTAATAATTCAGAAAGAGTATCTTTGGTAATTTGGTTGGTTGTAAAGCTGCTGGCTTCTAACAGCTTAAACTTCTTCTTATTTTTAAGGTAGGGTCTCTCTCTAGCCCAGGCCGACCTGGAAGTCAGTATGTAGTCTCAGGGTGGCCTGAAACTCATGGCAATCCTCCTACCTCTGCCTCCCAAGTACTGGGATTAAAGGCATACGCCAACACGCCCGGCCCTACAAGTTATTCTTTTTAAAAAGGATAAATGATCACGATTCTTGGCTTTTATAGAAACTGGCTGGCAAAGGACCTGGTGTTTCTGTACCTGGGCTGTGATGCCAACTAGCTGGTTGCGGCTGCAAGTGAAGGACGGGGACCAAGGGTGAACCCCTGGGTGCACTGTGTGGGGTGAGTCTTTGTGGGCCCCGAGGATGACTCAGCACAATCCATGGCCAAGCAATTCAGCTCTTGGGAGGCTGAGGCAGGAGATGCTGGAGCTGCTGCGTTGCCTGGGCGGCTCAGAGGGAAAGGCCTCGCGCTTCGGTCTGTAGTTAGGACACAAAAGAGCTCAAGGAGGTCTGTGGAAAGGGAGGCTGCCCAACAAAGAGGAAGGGTCTGGCCCTGACCTGGAATTCTTTTCAGTCTTAGTCAAGTTTTGCTGCCCACACACAGGCATTATTTTCCCATTTTTTAAATATTTTATTTATTTATTTGAGAGAGAGAGAGAGAGACAGACAGAGAGAATGGGCACGCCAAGGCCTCCAGCCACTGTAAATGAACTCCAGACACATGCGCCCTCTTGTGTATCTGGCTTTACATGGGCACTGGGGAGTCCAACTCAGGTCCTTCTGCGTTGTAGGCCAGCGTCTTAACCGCTAAGCCCTATTTTTCCATCTCAAACAATCATCCAAGGGCTGGGGAGATGGCCTAGAGGTTAAAGGCACTTGCTTGCAAAGCTTGCCAGCCCATGTCCAATTCCCCAGGACCCACAAAAAGCCATATATACAGTGTGGTACATGGAGTTTGTTTACAGTGGCAAGAGGCCCTGGTATGGCCGTTCTCTCTCCTCTCCCTTAAATAAATAAAGATATTTAAAAGATTGTTATTCAAGAGAATTAAAAGCACACATGCATGTGGAAACTTACATGTGGATGTTCTTCCCAGCATTTTTCACACATACTAACCCTCAAACCAGGCAGAGTGCACATGTCCATCACCCGATGACTGAATGCGTTATCACATGTGGTCTGAGGATGGACGTGAACCCAGCCATCACAGCGGATAAGTGCTGAGTGAAGGAAGCCAGACACAGAGGGCACGTGGCTTGTGAAATGTCTAGCATAGGCAAGTCCATAGACAAATAGCATACTAGGGCCTGGGGAGAAGGCTCAGCAGTTAAAGATGCTTGCTTGCAAAGCCTGCCAGCTGGGGTTCAAATCCCCAGCCACTTACATAAAGCCAGATTAGCATTTGTTTGCAGCAGCAAGAGACATTGGCACGCACGTACACACACAAATAAATAATTTTTTAAGATGGAGACTTTAAAACAAAACAAAAAGCAGGCTAGTGGTAACTGGGAGTAGGGGAAGGTGGGAGTGGCTGCCAGTGGATGGTGGCTTTATTTTTAGAGGCGAAGATGTCTTAACATTAGAAAATGGCGCATGACTTCATACATCTGCTAAAGACCATTACTAATATGCGGAACTGCACACTCTTTAAAGGGTCAATTTCATGTCATATGAATTGTATTTCAATAAAACATTTATTTTTAAAAGTCATTACTGGGCTAGAGAGATGGCTCAGCTATTAAAGCGTTGGCCTACAAAGCCTAACAACCCAGGTTTGATTCCCCAGTACCCATGTAAAGCCAGATGCCCAAAGTGGTGCATGCATCTGGAATTTGTTTGCAGAGGCTAGATGCCCTGGCGTGTCCATTCTCTCTCTGCGTGTCTCCATCTTGAAAAAATATATATATTTTAAAAATTGTTACTATGTATGGGGTTCCTAGAGTGCTGTAGCAAGTCCCTAAAGCCAGATATCTTAAAATACCCCAGGGCTGCTGGCTGACTAGTATAAGGCTTCCTTGTCTCCTGTCGCTTGATGATTGTTGATCCTTGGCATCCTTTGGTTTGTAGGCACCTCCCATGGCCTGCTCCCCACGTGTATTGACCACTGTTACAAAGTTCCCCTTTTCATAAGAACACTACTCACAATGGATGAGTGACCACCATAATGACCTCGTCTGACCTGAGTAAATCTGCAAACAGAGACCTGCTTCTCAATAAGATCACATTTACAGATCTCTGAGTTACAACTTCAGTGTATCTGTGTGTCTCCCTGTATCTTCCCTTCTTTCATGTGAACCTTTTTTATATCACTCTGTAGTCCAGGCTGGCCTCAGACTTTGAGTAGTTCTCCTGCCCCAGTCTCCCAAGCCATGCCTGACTCTTGCATAGGAAAACTATCTGCCTAGTGTGGGGGGAGAGAGACCCCGTACAGAAAGGGATAGCATGAGAATGCGATCCACCCAGGAGAGGCACATGTACTGTTCAGGCTTTGGGAATCCAAGGCAGCTTCCTGAGGGAGCTGGGAAGTGGGCCTGTTATGAGATGACCATGGAGTCTGCTATCTAAGCCAAGAGAAAGAGCTCTACGAGTGGTCATTTCAGCCTTAGACGGAGAGAACTTAAACATGTAGAGGAAAGGGAGGAGAAGCAGGAAGAAAGAATATTTCAAATGATGGGAACAGCAGCTACAAGGGCAATAGCACAGGATGCATTCTGGGAAGGTCTAAGGACACAAGTTGAGAATGTGGGAAGAGCCTCAAATGCCAGCCCAAGCGGTCCTCAGAAGACTCTAGTGACTATTGTTTTTGGTGTTGTTGTGTGATTAAACCTGGCACCTTCTATCCATCCACCTCGTTTTGAAGTCTTAAAGCCACTGTGCCAAGGAGCCACTGTGGGAAAGGCAAAAACCACAAGCAGAGCCATTTTTCCCAGAAGCATAAAGCACACAAGAGGCCTGGACAGGACGAGGCCCTGTGCAGGTTAATTTGGCAAAAGGGGTTGGCAGCCTGGGAAAATCAGGCCTTTCTTTGCTCCACTGCTCAGCTCAGAGTCTGGAAGCCAAGGTGATGAGGAGTGGGTGCTTGTTGTTGATTTAGTTCTTAAGACCATCAACAAATATTTTTTAGTTTTTCTGGTAACTTTCCTACCTCGGTGTTAACAAACTCTGTGTTGTCTGCATGTTTCTTTCTGTTGTTTTTGGAAAGGACCATGTTGAATCGAGTCAAAACTGGTTTTTTTGTCACTTGATCCTTTGGAAGGCTATCAATCTCTCTCTCTCTCTCTCTCTCTCTCTCATACACACGTTTTATTTATTGATTGATTGATTTGAGAGAAAGCGAGAGACAGAGAAGGAGGCAGACAGAGAAAGAAGGAGTACACCAGGGCCTCCAGCCACTACAAATGAACTCCAGACACATACGCCACTTTGTGTATCTGGCTTTACATCGGTACTGGGGAATCAAACTCAGGTCCTTCTGTTGGCAGGCAAACACCTTAATCACTAAGCCATCTCTTCAGCCAATATATATATATATATATACATTCTTCTAGTGCATTGAAAACTTGTGGAGTGTCAGGCACTGTCCTCAGAGCCTGTGAGGGATTCTCCCCCAACTTTGATCGTTTGCTTTTACGGTGTTGGAAAGCAAACTCAGCTCAAGCTCTTGCTCCTGAAAAAGTCTTCCTGTGGGTGGTGTGGGGGTTTCACGTGGAGTCCCACATCCAGGGCTGTGTTTCAGTCAGACAGCTTGTTTGGCGACATAGAGGACCTGCAGGAGCTGGCCATCAACAGGAGCCTCAAGACACCAGAAGAAGCAGAAAGACTGGCGGTTGATGAAGACCTTATGGTACTGACAGGGCTGTTTGTCTGCTCGGTTCTGGTGAAGAATTCCAAGGAAAAGGTGTGATGGCAAATCTTGATGGGTCAGAATCCCACTACGACACTTTGCCGAGTCGTTCCAAAAGCCAGGGAAGTCCTGCACTGGTGAGTATGGAAATGCAGTTAATGCTGTGGTGTCCTTTTTGAACATTCTTTGAAGACTCAATGTCAGTCCCCACCTGTGCCCACACCTTCCTGCCAATGATTCTCCTGCACCTGGAGCACAGGACACAGGAGTCAGCAATGCTTGGCTGGAGACGCTCTGTCTGCCACAGACAACAAACAAACAAACAAAATCTAAGGCCTGAGAGTTTGAGTCCACTTGTTTTCAAGGCACAACTTTCCCCAACTGTCCAGTCTCAGTTAGTTAGTTGTAAAATTTTAGGAAAAATTAACCAACAAATTCGATGCCCATGGCCTTAAAAGAGAAATAATACTTCTGGTAAAATCACTCTGTCAAGATGTAGAATACGAAGTTTGATCTTGTATGTGTCGGCAATGAGAAAATATAGCTCAGGGCACTGGGGCAGAACTTCCAGTAAGAGTGGTGCTCCCAGAGTTAACAAAACTCTCTAGGGATGAAAGCAGCCGTGTGCAGCTTTTGAAACCTTGGTAAATCTGCTTGACGCGGTTGATGCAGATAACAGACGTCAAACTGTACTTCCCTAGTGAAATCATTTTGTGAAACATCTTTCAAAGCGGGTGAATCAATTCTTATTTCTTTATCTTTCCATGTAGGAAAACTATGTCATGGACTATAATGGAATTTTTACTCCAGATCAACACTTGAGACTCTTGGAATTTTATAAGAAACTTTGTACATTGGGTTTGCAACAAGAAAATGGAGACAATGAAAACCGAACTCTACCATAAATCCTAGAGCAGAAGAAACACACTTCAGTGTGAAAGAATCATACCTATAACTTTCCAGCCATGATCGACTGTTCTTGTTGATCCTAAAAGCTTGCACATGGAGCTCTATTCTCTCTTTTTCTGCCTTTGTCATGACTGAAGCACCATTGATCTTTGCTTTTATGAAGTGTCGAAGCTTCTGAGTTCTGTAGTACAGTAATACACAAAGGACTAATAACATTATTCCAAGATGAATAGCTCCAGGTACTAGGTGCTCTTATAGATCATCTTCCAGGAATCTTGGAACTTAAGTCCACTTGTGGAAAAAGCAGTGTTCAAGAAGCTAAGTTGTCCTCTCTGCCTGACTCGATTCCAGCACTCACCACCACTGAGCAGCGAGCTGCAGCCTCTGAAGTGGCGGGTCCTTGAGAAGCCGTGGCACAAATATATCTGTCTGCCTCACGTCATATCAAGTGATCAGAGTTATTGCCGTTTCTTGCAAAGACTTTTCACCATCACGACTGTCTTATCAGGTACACATTTGCATTTCCATAAGATTGCATCTTTGCTGTAAAAACATGTAGGCTAGGGCTGGAGAGATGGCTTAGCAGTTTGCCTGCAAAGCAGAAGGACCTGAGTTCAATTCCCCAGTGCCCAGGTAAAGTTAGCTGCGCAAAGTGGTGCATGTGTCTGGAGTTCGTTTGCAGTGGCTAGAGGCCCTGGCACACCCATTCTCTCTGTGTGTCTGCTTCTCTTTCTCTCTTTCTCATAAATAAATAAAATAGTTTTCAAAAACACGTAGGCTAATGTAACTTGACAGGCAAGATTGTATGTTAAAAACTTTTGAGAGTGTATTTCCAAAGAGCTCTCATTGGTCATTTACGTCAGTGTTTTTGTTGCCATAGCAACATGCTGCAATATTTATTAACTGGAGTGACACATGGGTTCTTTTTTCAATTTGTACTTCAAATTTCTATTGCAAATCATTTAAAATATTGCAAATACAGTTGGGGGAACTAAACTTTCATGTGCATAAATTTACATATTAATTTGCAGAAAATATTTTCTCTATACGTTTATTTAGCATATGAGGTGCTTTGTTAATCAAGAAAATGTTGCTTTATAAACGAACCAGAAAGGCACATTTAGAGTTTCTAAGAGATATGGCTGTGATGTCTATAAATCAAACATTTAATTTTCAGAGGTTTTCGAATCGAAGGGACTTGGATGAGAAACGGAAACTGTCATCGTAAAACTGAATTGTAAGTTAGTAAGTGCTATGTAGCATCTGCTTCTACTTCCGTTCTAGCATCTGTGTCTCTGTCAATGTCACTTACCGAGTGAGCACTGGAAACGGATGCCGTTTACAAATGATTCAATTTGGAAGGAAAACTGAGATCATTGTTTTGTGATCTCATCTATGAGATGAAAAATATATATTATCCTTGGTGCCTTTTTCCCTAGGTGCACAAATAATTGTGAACCATTTATATGACTTCCAAGTCAAACAGTTCAGCCTGCTAAAAATTCCATGTATCATCAGAAGTTACAGAAATTAGTAAAGCTTTCGCTTCAGGGTTATGCTAAGTATTACTGGTTTCATGTGTGAATAGTCATAACTCTTCAAAAGAGACTTCTAAGATGGGTCATCTTTGTGAACTGGCTTTTAGAAAACAGGCGTATTACATGTTAGTTGTTTTACAAGGGATCAGAAGCAATGTTACATAATTGTATTATATGGTGATAGATCTTGTCAACAATTTCATGTATGTAAGTTTTCTGTGTGTGAATGTGGTTAATGTGCTCATTGTGGGGGTAACAAAACTACTTTGGTTTTTTAATTGGAACTGAAGTAAAATAGTTTCTTTAAATAATTTTTAAAAAGAAAGCAAACAGGTATTTCTGCATGGTAGAAAAGCAGTTTACTACTGAACTATACTCTAGCCAATGCTCCCCCAAATTTGAGAAAACTGAGGCTCAGGCAGACAGAAACAGCTTTTTAGAAGCTATTAAATCACGTGGTGATCTGTGCATGGAACCGGGTGTCTGCCTTCATACGCCATCTGGAACTAGGCATTGACCGACTAAAATGTCACTAGGGGCTCAAGACAAGGCCTAAGGACCCTGCCAACTCCAAACATGGAAGAAGTGACTTAAAAGGTTAACACCTACACAGAACATGTATTTGGAAAAAAATAAAAGGAGGTAACCCGTGTGTGTGTGTGTGTGTGTGTGTGTGTGTGTGTGTGTGTGTGAGAGTGCAGGCACTTGCCTGCCACAGCATGACTGTGGAAGTCAGAGGCAACTTCCCAGGGTTAGTCTCACCTTCTATCTCATCTGAGGCAGGGTTTCTCACTTTCGTTCATCACCGCAATGGTCCAAAAGCTTCCAGAAAATTCTCCTATCTCTGCCTTTCATTTAGCTACGTGTGGGCTGGGATTATAGAAGCCCACCACAGCTTCTATTACATGAGGTCCGAGGGTACAAACTAAGGTCTCACACTTGCCTGGCAAGTGCTTTATCCACTGAGCCATCTCCCCAGCCCTCCATCATGTAGAGATTTAAAGAAGAGGGCAGGATGTGCACAGGGTTCCTATGACAGTCAGAGAGTGGGGGAGGGAGTCACACAGGGCACGTGAGCACCACACCCAGGGAGCCACTGAAGCCTGACAGGGTTATAAACTCTGGGGCAGACAGGGCAGGGAGAGCCCCGTGGAGGCAGACAGAGCTCTGCACCTCGCCCACCAGTGCTCATCAATAATCAAGCCTTTCTTTCCCAGCTTGAGGCCTCTTAACCAATCACTCAGCCTCGTGCTCAGTCAGGGTGCTATTATTTGCACCTCTGTCTCTGTCTCTCTCATTTTGAGACAAAGTTGTAGCCAAGGATGGCTTCAAACTCATGCTCCTCCTCCTCCTTAATGCTGAAGGACTGCAAGCCTGTGCCGCCAAATCCAGCCTTTAGTGTGTATTTTGAATGGCCCTCAAAGACCTGTGTGTTAGAAGTTTAGTCTCCAGCTTGGCAGTATTGGGATGTGGTCGGGCCTTTAAGGCCTACTGAGAAGTTACAGGTCACTGTGGATGTGCTCTTGAAAGAGGTTCTGGGGCCCCTTTTGTCTGCCTTGTCTCTTGACCACGAGGTAAGCGGTTGGACTCTGCCTTTCTCATTCCCCACCATTATGTGCTGCCTCACCGCCCTGGCCACAGGCCTAAAGCCACAGGGTCAACTGATTTTGGATTGAAACGTCTAATACTGTGAGCCAAAACAACCATTTTTCTTTATAAGATGTTGATCTCAGGTATCTTGTTACCATAGCAGAAAGCTGACTGACACATAGGCATTCTTGGCGTGGTACATTTATGCTCGATGGGGACAGAGATCTCTCTGGTTAAGATCATGGCAGAGAAAGAAGGCATCTGTGTACAGAGGACCAGAGCCAGCCAGCCCTGGGCCATTCCCTGGGGACCTAACTGACCTATAAGCTGACTCAATTCTGTCCCAGCAGCCCACCAGGGTGGGCTGGGGGCTGCCACACTGCAAACACAGGCACTCGGAATGGGCAGTGCCCACAGACAACTTTAGGGCTTGAAAGGAAAGGAGGGATCCAGGCATCCTTCGTCCTTCTCCAGTGGCCCTTACCTGTTGGCTTCTGTGCCACCTTGCACGGCCCCCACCCTCTCTGACCCATTCGGTATATACGGGTGCTTGGCAAGACGCAAGAGCTTTCCAGGCTGGGGCTGGGGCTGGGGCGAGGGTCTGCATGTCAGGGCCTGAAGCGAGAGCTTCCCTGGGTGGGCGAGGACAAAGGTTAGGAGACTCCTGAAGAAGTGAGCAAGGTGCCTACCCTTCAAGGGGCTGCAGGCCTCCACAGCTCACAAGGGATTGGGCCAGCAGCTCTGGGAGGACAGGGAGACCGCCAGGAACTGGCTCCAAAGCCGGGCAGGCGGTCACCCTCAAATTTCCAGGAGGAAAAGGACAAGGTGATCCTGGAAGCAGGAAGCAGGCTCAGGCAAGGGTGGGGTAGGTAGGTATAGTTCTGAGCCCTTCAGCCCAGCTGTTCCCCTGCTCAGCTGAAAACCCGTGGGTAAAGGCATCAGCAATTACTTAACTTGTGATCACAGCCCATACTTTCGCCTTAAAGTGCAGGCCAGGCCCCTTTCAGAAAGGATCAGCTCTGCCACTCTACCAGCTGTCAGTCACTGTGACCAGTGGTTCCACCTGCCCAGGACTCAGTCTTCACCAGTGAAATGGGGATGTAAATGGCCCTGCCTGAGGTCTAAGGTCCTTTCATTCAGTCCCTTGTGCGCTCAATTCTCAGTCAACCATGGTGGCCTCTGTCCCGATCTCAGGGGACGGGCACATAACCGTCACCTGTGTGAGGGACAACGAAAGGCCCAGCATCCTGGAGTCATGGGAAGGTCAAGCGAGGACTGTGCTTGGCAGCCAATGTCACTGCCACTGTCACTGCTGCTGTCTGAGCCCTGGAAACGCCCAGCAGGCCGGCTCAGAGCCGGGATGGGGGACTTTGCAGGGGTCACCCTGCGGGACGTCCCTCCCCCTCCCTGGCTCTAGAGACTCGGAGCTGCTGGGAACACACGTGGGCCAGCACGAGCAGTGGGGAGGGTGGAGCACGTGTCCGCCCACTCGGGGCTGTTGCAAGAAGTCCCTGGGCCCAAGGGGCCCTTCCAGAGCTGCGGTGCATCTTCCTGGATTCTCCGTCTCCAAGCTTTTTAAGCCACACCATCCAGCGCCCCTCTGGCTCCCAAGGGCCCCGCTGGCCTCTCCCCCTCCCTCTGACCTCAGCCTGCCGCAGCTGGGGACAGGCAGGCAGAGAGAAAAGGAAGCTAGGCTTTGGGGGTGTTTGCCAGGCCTGTGGCCACGGGCAGTGGTGGGCCTGGTTGGTGGGGACCTGGGGAAGGGGAGGAAAGCGAAGCACGAAGTTTTGGTGATGAACGGAATCTAGAAAACCTGCAAACGCCGCCCTAGACACCCCCACACAAGGCTTCATTCGCCCCCATTTCACTGTAACCTTTGAGGAATGATCTTTTATGGGAATTTGGTCTTTCCACCCACACAGCCTGAGGAATTTTGTTTTAAAGTTTGACTGTGTAAGAAGGTCTATTTCCCTTTTCCCATTTGTCCTTAGAAACATGTTATTTTTGCTTAATTTAAAAATGTGTGCTGGGGGGATGGCTCAGTGGCTAAAGGTCTTGCTGGCAAAGCCTGTCACAGAAGATTCCACCCCTAGTACCCACGTAAAACCCAATACACAGAGTTGTTCATGAGTCTGGAGTTCATTTGCAGTGGCGAAGGGCTCTGGTGTGTCCATTCTCTCCCCTCCCCACCTACTCTCAGTTGCACATAAACGCATGAAAAGGAAGTGTGAATGCTTTGGGGGGCTGGAGAGATGGCTAAGCTTGCAAAGCCCATTAGCCCGGCTTTAATTCCCAAGGACCTACAAAGAACCCATTTTGATATTTTGATACAGGTCTGTTATACAGCACAGGGAAGCCTCAAACTGATGCTCCCTGCCCCAGCCTCCGGAACACTGGGGTCACAGGTGTTCACCACTGTGTCTGGCTCTATGCATTTTCAAAAATTTATCTATTTTTTGAGGATGAGCATACCAGGACTCCTTTCCACTGCAAACGAACACCAGATGCCTCTTTAGGCATCTGGCTTTATGTGGTTACTGAGGCTTGAACCTCAAGCCCTCTCCACACTTTTTGATGTGAGAAGTGTCTACCTATGTGCTTTTTTGTAATGCATAACTTGAATGACTTCTATAGTTTTCCACTCAATGTTTAGAACAGCAAAGCTATGAACGTCAGCAGACAGGAAGTTCACTTGGGAATGGCCACCCTCCCACATAAGCACACGCTGTTCTTTGTGGTGACCATGACCGTCCAGGTTTTCCTGGAGCTGCTCGGCTCACAGACTTTGGCTTCTACTCACTCCTAGTCACCACACTGTCCTCTCCATCTACTCCAGGTGCAAAATGTGTTGGATGGCACTGGATTCAAATTCTTAGAAGTTCCTCTGGAAAGGAAGCATCTCTACAGCTTTGGACACCAGGGGTCTCCACCTGCTGGACTCAGACCCTGTGTGACCAGCACCATCTTCAAATGACAAGGGTTTATGTTTGCAATCTTCCAGCTCCTAAATTTAGAAGGCTGGATTAAATCCAAATGAATGGTTAGTTATGTAACTTCACATCCCGCTTCAGGGCCCCCTTCCCTTGGAATAATCAGCTTTAATCAGATAACAATGGGGCTCTGGATGCAGCCTCAATCCCTCGAGAAGCTATTACGCTTACATAAGGAGTGACTTTGGCCTGTTGTGTTATGAAACCTTAAAACACGCGGCCTGTCATCCTCTCTCCCCCCTTCACTGTCCCAATCTACACATCCCCCCCTCCCTCTCAAGCTGAACCTTCACCCCCACCACATGTTCATCAAAATGCTGAAGCTGCTTAGCCAGGCTGGGCTCAAACGCAGGCAAGCTGGAGAAGGCTGTACTCATCAGAAGGTTCAAATTTATCACCTAAAAATAAATCCTCTAAATCTGTAATGACAGCAAATCTAGGGAGGAAGGAGGAAGGGGATCTCGAGCATAGAATTATGGGACTGGGGCCAAAAAAAAAAGCAGGGCAGGAGAGAGATTGAAGAGCAGATCTTAATGCCCAGAACTTACTGCCCAGCCAGAAGGAGTCATGAACTGGCTCTCTGTCGGAGGAGAGTTGGAGATAGTGGCTAAGGGTTCCTGCACTGAGCAGAGATGCAGCGGGGCAGTTATACAGGGCATGTCATATGCCAGGAACGTGCTCTTCAGACACTTATGGAGAGGGCGAAAAGGTTTCCTCTCAAAGGCCAAGTCCTCCCAGCTGGGAGGGGCTTCCTGGAGCTATGAACATACAAAAGGATTCTGAGATTGGGTGAGAAAGAACTTCTTGATCAATTAGCAATGTCTGTCATGGGTGCAGGAAAAACAAATAGAAGGTATGCTTTATTTTTCAATGATGTACACTCTCATTTATGAATTCAAGGAGGCTGAAATCCATAGTTCCCAGCCCACAAGTTGCAGAGCCATGGTCGGGATCAGGCAGTCTGGCTCCCAAGTTTGAGCTCACGGTCCGTATACTACTTCTCAGTGGTGTCAGGAGAGGTCCTGGGACTGAATCTGTAACCATCAGTGACCCTCGTCTTTAAATAACACTTATACTTGTAATCGCTGAGTTGTGATTTTAAGGTCTGAAGGTTGCCCCAGTGAGGAACTTCATGGGCCAGTCCTTGACTCTGGACAGACCCTCCATTCCATCACCATCTAACTTTGGAACCTGGAAAGTGGGCCTGTGGATGATCATCCCCACGGTGCACATGAGGAAGCTAGCAACCAATCATGGCCCAAGCAACCTCCTCAGAGCCTGAGCTTGTCGGCACACCAGCAAAGGAAGCCCAAAGGCCCATGCTAAGAAAATACCAGGCATGTGCCTCCTGGCCCAGCTTGCCATGGAAGCTTGCTTCTCAGCCCCGTTTGCTCCATGGCAGCTCCCCAAGTCCCTTAGCACCATGACACAAAGCGTCTGATCAGGTTCAGGGAAAGAGTCCCCTCTCCAGCTGCCTGACACTCCACATAGACACCATCCCCCCATCCTCAAATTGCAGGCAGCGTGGCCAGAAACCATGAGCGCTTTGACCCTTTTCCAACAATTTCTTATTCCCATCATCAATCATCCACCTGTTCCTGTCCCAGAGGCCTCTGTCTAGCCCAGTCTTTAGCTTTCGCTTCTCCCACTCACTTCTAAGTCTTTTCACCCCGTCCTGACTCTAAAACACAGCTACCAGAGAATTGAGATCTCACATGGGGCCATGTTAAGATCTGAACGCAGGGCTAAAGAGATGGCTCAGCAGTTAAGATCTGCATGCAAAGTCCTCTAACCAAAATAGGAATGTGCCTTGGGGTTATCCCAACTGTGGGCTCCTTGCTTTTATAAAGGCGAGACAGTGACAAAAGCCATTCAAGAGCTTAGTCGGGACCCTAGAGATAGGTGTCCCCAGGACCAGGCTGGTTTTGCATCTTTGCCCTTTTGTGCCATGTTGTCCAAGACTAGAGGAGAGGATGTGTCCCTTGAGACTCTCAGAGACTGTCAGACAGACTGAGTGCCTCCTCCCTGCTGAAATTTTACCTTGGATCAGCTTCAAAGTGGGAAGAGCGTTTTCCTGTTACCACAGAAGTTCCTCCTCCTGTCCAACAAGCCCAAACTCACGTTGCCCTAGAGATCAGCCAGGAGGCGAGTTTCGGTTGCCCTGCTGCTTCTTGAGTGCACAAGCATTTCTTCACAGCCCGTCGACTGGATCTACCTGAAAAGTCATGATATCAGGCTGCTTTGTGAAAACAAAACCTTCCTTGGAATCCCAGTCCATTAAAACAGAAAAACCCACAAACTGTCTGGGCTGGACGAGGGACTCCGTTAAGACGACACGTAAAATATAGACGTGCATGAGTGTTCACTGGATGGGTGTCCCTGGCTATCTTGAATCGCGAAGAGCTACCTGTCCCAGCAAGGGTTAAGAGGGGCTGAAAGTGCCTGCTAATAGTCGAGGATAGTGTGATTGTCACGTCTATTTCTGTCACCTGTTTGTCTTTCTAAGCCCCGTGTTGCTGCAGCTGACATTTAAATGAGTTTGCATTTCAAGCCCATACCAACTGGTGCTCTTGGTACTGTGGGTGTGGGGCAAGGAGGGCCCAAGCCCGACAGATGGAAGGGGCGTGGCTGCTGGAGATTAAACAGGGTCCCAGACCTTCTCAGTTGCCTGGGAGCATCAGAAGTGCCTTGAAGAGATAAAGCAAGGTGTTGCAGAAGGCGCGGGGATGTGGGCAGGACGGTTCCAGGCCCCCTTCCCCTGTGCTGTGTGGCCTTATCAACGCTTCCTCTGTTTCCATCCGGATTGTGAGGACCAGTGTTTTGTAAAACGTGGGTTCTCGACCATGATAAAGCCACGTATTTCTGTAACGCCTCAGCAGTGCCCGTTAAGGACTCATCTCCAGAGCTCAAGAGGTGTCCTACCCCTGCTTGAGACACTCACCTGGTTCCTTCACAGTAACCCCAACCTTCCCTCACAGTTACTCCTGTTGTCCCAGAGTCACCGGCAGAGCCTAGGCCCACGGGGGCCTCCTTGGGGCAGGCAATGGGGCCCAGTGTATCAGCAGGTTGACTGTCTTCCTCAGGCTCCCATCATTGGCACCTTATGTCTCCGTTCAGGTCAGATCTGTATCTCTCCTGTGCCATCATTTTTTTAATGTGTCAAACTGATACTTTTTAAAAGAATCAATTTTGCTTAAAGGCATTAAAAATTTAGACAGCTTCATTCATGCCACTACTGGGAAGGGCACTGGGTTCACCATTCAGAAATCAAAACTGAGCAGAGAAAACGCCACTCATTACATTACAGCTCAGTATTGCAGCTGGCCCTGAGCTCAGTGACAGTGGGTCTTCGCTGGGACAGGGGACAACAGGAGACCCACACAGTGCTGGGCCTTCCCCGTTGAGGCTCATGGGAACAGAAGAAAAGCAGCTTCTCTTGCATGAACTGATGGTTAAGGCACAGCATATAGCACACGTTTCACATTTTAGAAAACACTGGTCCTCACCATCCAGATGAAAACAGAAGCATCGACAAGGCCTGTTGCGGTCAGCTTTCTAGTTGCTGCGCAGAAAGAACCCAAACAAGAGCAGCTTGTGGAGGAATGGGTTTATTTGGCTTACGGACTCGAGGGGAGACTCCATTCTGGCAGGGAAAATGATGGCATGAGCAGAGGGCTGGACATCACCTCCGCCACAGCACTGCAAACAGCGGCAGGAAGGTGTGCCAAACTCTGGCAAGGGGAAGCTGGCTTATAACCCCCATAAGCCCGCCCCAACAACACAGCTCTAATGAGGTTCTAATTCCCGAATTGCCATCAGCTGAGGATCGATCAGAACACATTCAATTGTTTGTTGGGGACACCTGTATCAAACCATGACAAGGCCACCCAGCACAGGGCACGAGGACCTGGAGCCATCCTGCCCACACCCCCGGGCAGCTTTTCCTTCACAGTTATCCCCAGGCAGTGCCCAGGACCCTGCCCTCTCCTCGCGGTTACACCTCTGGGTTTGAAGCCTTAAAACCCATGTGACCTGGAGAGCTCCCCAGCACTGGCCAGGGCTCAGAACAGCTCTAACTTTGGCTAGAAACCTTCTGCATCACGGAAAGGAGGGGAGGTAGCTTTAAAGTCACGCTTCGGGTTCAGTGTCTCCAAGGTGGAGGAGACTTCCTCCTGGCCGTCCACGAGATAAAGCCTTGGAGACAGCGTGCAATTGGCCAAGCCTGTCATGTGTCCACCCCCATTAGTCACGGGGGAGCAGGGGAACTTGATGGACAGCGTTGACCCTACTTCCAGTAAGCAAGACCAGAAGTTCCTCAAAGAAAAGCTGTGGCGCCTCTTCACTAAAAGGGGACGATTGCCAGCCAGAAAGGAACTCAGATACCCAGTCACTTCGCCTCCTTCTCCTCTGTAAACAGGAATGAAAATGACCGGCCCTTGAGGGACAGTCGGGAGAGTAAATGATGGAACATGTGTGGGGCCTGGTCTTAGGAACTAACACTCCATAAATGTCAGCAAGTTTAAAAGATTTTTTCTTTGTAAATTAAGGGCACAAAAACACGCTACAATCAGCCAGCTGTGCTCAACAGATACCACACTTTGGTAGAGCTACAGAGGCCTTGGGTCAGCAGACGTGGGTTCAAATCCTGACTCTAGCACTAAGTAGCTATGGATCACCAGGCAAGAGGCCTCAGCCTCTGTGGTCACATCTGGTTGCTGGCTTTGATGGAGCACAAAGCCCAGCGTCTAGACACCCAATGCGGCCACAGCCAGGCATGGGGGCTGCCGGGCAGGCAGACACTGCTTCTCAAAGGCTGGAGAAGAAGCTGCATTCTTGCTCCTACAGTGAGATGGGGCTCAGGCAGCAACCTGGACATCGGCACCAAAACATCCCTGGTTGGAGCATGTCCTGACTGGAACCGAGTGCCCACAACAAGTAGGACTGTCCGCTGCCTCTGCATCTTTGCACCTGTCACTGACCATTCAAAGTCTCACAGGTCGGGAGGTTCATGCTTTATTAAAAAGGAGGAAGAGGGAATGCTTTCATCTTTTCGGCTTCTATGGGCAGAGATGGGCCTTGCCCTCCTCCCCCCTCCCCACCAGACCCCCTCACAAGTAGACAGATTTGCAATGGGAAGGGGGTCTAGGAACAGGAGAGGAGACAGACAGCTGATGGGATTGTGACAGCCTCTGAACGTCAGTCTGTCCAGGGAGGATGTATCAGTCAGTGATGCTGCAGTGTGAAAAACACCCCAAAGCTTAGTGGCTGGAGACAAGAATGGTTTATTGTCCACAACCTGTGGGTTGACTGGTACTCAGGGCTCTGCTGAGCGGTTCTGTTCCAGCTAAGGGATGGGTCGAGGTATAGCTAAGGCAACCTCTTCCTTGTGTCTCATCCTCCTGACACTGGAGGAACAGTGGAGTTGTTTATATGGTGATGACAGCAGAAGCTCACCAGAGCATGTGGTGGACCTAGCGAGGTGAGGGCTAAAGGCATTTGTTGATTGGCTTGGTCAACAGACAGGTCTGGGACCCAAGACTCAAGGTCTGGCGTGATCTTCCCTCTGGGCCCTTCAGACCTTACTTACCTCCTTCCCTCCCTTCGGTCTTGCTTCATGGTCTCGGCTCCATGTCAGTCCCACCATCAGCCCTTGTCAGAACCCAGTGAAGCCTTCTCGTTTGGAGCATATTGTGCCCCCGGCCCCAAATCCCTGACTCCTGAAACCTCAGTGTGAGTCATAAACGAAGTCTTTACAGCAGAGATGAAATTAAAATCAAGCCATTGGGCTAAGCCCAAGCCAATGGAACTGGTGTCCTCATGGGAAGATACACACAAAGGCAGACAGTGTAAGGTTGCAGGGAACAGAGAGCCCCCCCCCCCCATAAGCCAGGGGAGAGATCCCTGGAGAACGCAGGCATGCCTGTCTGCTTTTCTCAAGATTGTGCCTTCAGGACCTGGACCCATATCTGCCCATTATTGGGTCTCAGTAAGTGCTTTGTCAGGAGTGAGTGACTGGATGGATGAGGTCGTGCTCTCAACACCCTCTTCCTGGACCACAAGGCCTTTGTCCTTTTGAAGGATCCAGTGTTGGAGAGGAGAAGGGAGTTTCACAGGTTGGCCCTTTCTAATTAAGTGGCATTTAATACCCACAAGAACGACCATGATAAAGGCTTGGGCAGAAGCACATCAGAGCCAGCTCACAGCTCTGAGAGACCTGTGTTCATGGAGGGGATGGTCAAGAGCCTATGAAGCGGAAGAGCAAACTGTAGCCAGGATGATGTGGAAGTTGGGCTCCTAGGCGTGCAAAACCCAGAAACGGAAAGGACACTTAAGGAGGCAGTGAGTACAGTGGGTATGTGCATCAGCCATTGCCTCGAGAATGAGCGAACAAAGACACAAACAAAGAACAAAGCCGTCAGGGCTTATTTCTCACTCACCTGGGGGCAGCTACGCTGATCGCGGCTGGGCTTGCTCATGTGTCAGGGGAAGTCTGGCTTTTGGCTGGAGCAACTGGAGCGGCTCAAGCTTTCATTTTCCAGACTGCTGGCCTGGGTGGTGGTGGCACGGGAATGGCGGTGGCATAGAGATTAGCAGGCTCGCTCCATTCTGAAGTGCCCACACGCTTTACAGCTGCAAATGTCCAACTGACCCAAGCAAGTCAGGAGGCCGAGTCCATTGATGAAGTGGTGAGGCTACCAGAGGATAAATAAGACAGGATGGGAGGAGGAAGAGATGGGCCATGTTTTTGCAATTTCCTGCTGTTGTCATCTCTAAAGAAAAAAGCTCTGGTCCCAGGGTTTGACTTGTTATAGGCAGGACTCCCAGAGAAATCAGAAAGGGAGCTGAGGACCCAGACCACAGAGCGGAGAACCAGGCGGTGGTGCAGAAGCAGGTGTAGGGGTGCAGGGGACTTAAGGTTCAATTCGGTGAGTCTAGTGAAACAACAGATTAGCAGGAGAGCCGGTGTACATACTTATCACCATGTGCAGCATGTGTGCGGGAGCCACGCAAACTATGAACCTCAAAGAAGGACCAGGTGATTGAGGCTTAGGCAGCCTCTCCATAGGGGAGAGGGAGGAGGCTGCAGGCACCTGTCCAGGGAGCACACACGACTTGTGGGAAAATGAGCCTTGAAAACAAAAAGTTCCACTGGGCTCATGGTAGGTATGGTGTTTGATTTTCAAAGTCTTTCTCTGTGAGCTTGTTCCTGAGTCGTGACATCTCGGTGAGAAAACAGGGTGACCTTTGTTCCTCCGTCATAGTTATGGTCTTTAGGCAGATGGGGAAATTGCCGGGAAAGCCCTTCCATCCTACTGAGATGCCACCGAGGCCACCAACTGCCATGTTTGGGGACTTTCCAGAGCTCGGGTGCAGCGACAACTTGACTCTCCAGTTTTGACTGTGCGGTGCCCCGTCTCTATCTTGTCTTTGGTCACCTCAGACAGGCCCTGTCTGTGACACAGAACCACACTCCACCATGGGCTCTCCCTGGGGACTGAGCAGATCAGATCACAAAGCTGGCAACCGGCACTGGGAGACAGCAGGGTTCCCATGGCAACATAAACTGTATGAAGGGTGTCTAAAGACCCCTGAGTTCCATCAAACCTGCTTTGAGGCTGCAAGGGAGTCCAGCTGTGGAGCATCCAGTGGGGGCTGGATGGCTGTGCAGAGAGATGCTGGGCCCTTCGTGAGGAGGAGGAGAGTAACAGCCCTGGCCTGGACGCGTCTTTGATGGTCCATAAGTAGGTGCTCTCCTTATCCCCATTTCACAGATGAGGGAGAAGAGACACAAGTCAAGAGCAAAGAGGGAACTCCTGCTTTGGCCCCATTAGCAGTGAAGACTGGTCCAAGGACTCTTTGAGTTCCCAGAGCCGAGCCATTCCTGATGTGCGCTCCCAATGCACAGAACAGAAGCAAGACACCTGCAGAGAAAGTACAGAAAGCTCTTCAAGAAAGCTAAACTTGCACCACATGGAGAAACCATTGCTCACTTCTTATCTTGGTGCAGACCCCCCCCCCCAAATCTCATAACCCCTGTGCTGGAAAGAAGTATTGCAGCTACTGTAGTGGGAGCATGGGGGGGGGGGGAGAAACGACCATGTGACAGAACTTGACAAGCAGCTTTTCCCACAGCCACGTGGAGTCCCCAGCGTGAGAAGGATGGACGCCCAGGGTCACTCATCACTTTTGTTAACAGCACAGGTCTTGGCAGTTAGGTTCCTGACAGGACCTGGTGAAGCAAATGACACTGTATCTCTATAGCAGCCCGTTGCTTACACAGAACCATCGAGAGGATGCATTAAGGAAAAGCAAGGGTTTAGCTGTGTTGACCCACAGGAACAAACGCGTAAGATGGGCCTCCTCAAGAGGAAAGCAATTGTTCAAGAGCTCTGTGAAGAGGATCCAAGGACCAACCAGTGTGTGAGGAAGTTTCTGCAAACCTACGCCCAGCAAAGACCCAAAACTCCATAGAAGAACCAAAGAAGAGTCCAGGGCTAATCAAGAGATTTGAGCAGATTTTTCACCAAAGAAAGATGCGTGGCAGACAAGCACGGGAAAATATGTCCGCATCATTAGCCATAAGAGAAATGCATGGAGACGCTTTGCCATCAGAACCGAGCACAAGCTTGTCGTCCCAGCACTTGAGAGGGAGAAGCAGGAAAGTCAGGAGTTCCAGGCCTTCTTCGCGACATAGCAAGTTGGAGGCTAGCCTAGGCTGTGTGAGGCTTTGTCTCAAAAAGCCAAAACCAAACCAAACAAAACAAAAATCCATTAGGGCATCTAAATGGCTTCTCTAAATATCAATATGGCTGTAGCTTTGGGTCTTGAACTCAAAGAGTCCTTGGACCAGAGCCTATAGGTTAAAGGTTTGTCCCCAGCCCACAGCAATAGTAAGGCATTAAACCTTTAAGACTCAGTCATCAATGAAATGCCCTTGAAGGGAACATTAGGACCGTAGCCTCTTCTCTCTTTGCCCCCAGCTGCTGTGAGGTTCAGCAGCTTCTTCTGCCACCATGATTTGCTGCATCACCACAGGCCCCAAACAATAGGCCAACTAACCATGCACAGGAGCCTGTAAAGCCGTGAGCCATCATAAGGCCTTTCCTGTTAGTTGAGTGTCTCAGGTGCTTTGTCCCATTGAGGGGAGAGCTGCCAACACGATAGCAAGTGCTGGCAAAGATGCAGAACAGCAGGAACCTTCCTACGCTGCTCGTGGGCACAGACCGTAGCTTCTTTCCAGTTAGACATACACTAACATGTAACTCGGCAGCTGAAAAATGAAAGCAGATTTGTGGCAAAACCTGTGTAGAGACATTCCTAGTAGCTTTATCTGTAGGAAATCATTTCCAATTTCCTCCACACGTGGGTAACTGAACAAACTCTGGTAGAGCCATAATTTGTAATACTGCACAGTAATAAAAGGGAGTGAACTGTTGGTAACACAATAACTTGAATTGACCTCAAGGGTATTGTGCTGAGCAAAAAAATCGCCAATCTCAAGGGGTATATACTATATAATGATATCATTTATACAGCATTGCAAAAGTGACCTAGTGAAAGGAAACAATTGACTGATAGGTGATTGATTAGATAGAGTTATAAGTGGAGATTAGAGAGAGATATGAGCGATTACGAAGTGGTTGCTAGGTGATGGGATTGGGGAAGGTATGGTTATAAAGTGTTACTTTCAGGAAGTTTCTTTATGCTTATGGAACATTCTATGCCCAATCCACAGCCTACCCACGAGAGCACATTCTATAGAACTCTGCAGCAGAAACACAAACAATAAAAAACACCATTGTTGTTTTGCGAAACACTTAAACGATGGCAGAATGCAAATTGGGTCCAATTTTAAGTTAATAACATTGAACCCATGTCCAGTTCTTGGCTTTGACAACGTGTCACTATTATGTAAGATGTTGTTGCTGACAGAAGCAGGGTGAAAGGTACACAGAAAGTCTCAGGACTATTTTTGCAACTTCTTATGCGTTTTAAACTATTTCAAAATAAAAAAATTAAAGTAGCAAGATTTGGAGCTGCCTTGCTCTTCTATGTTTGTTTAAATTTTATTAATTTGAGAGGGACAAGGAGAAGGGGGTAGAGAAGAGAGAGTATGGGCACACCATGGCCTGTTGCCACTGCAAATGAACCCCAGACTCATGTGCCACTTTGATGGGGCCTTTGGGGAACTGACCCCCAGTCTGTCAGGATTGCAGGCAAGCACCGTTAGCCACTGAGCCATCTCCCTGGCCCTGGCTTGTGTTTTGGCTGCACAAATGAATAGGAAGATGAGGACACGTGTCGAGCAAGCTGGTGTGAGGGTAACCCTGTCTATGCCAGAAAACTCGGGGAGGGACGCAGAAAGAACTGGGAACACGGGGCCATGAGAGAGCAAGAAAGTCAACACACAGAGGTGAGAAGGAAGCCTGTTTCATGTTTCCTCTTTTGTTGCTTTGAGCAGGGCCTCACTCTCAGTAATCCTCCTATCTCAGCCTCCCAAGTACTGGGATTATACGCATGGAGGCTATTTCCTGTTCCTCTGGAGAGTTTTGAATATTGTGAATCTTGTACCGAGAGCATCTCTCTGTGTCTCTTGCAAGTGAAAGTCACAAGCTTCAAGCTCAGGTCCAGGGTCGGCAGTTCATTGCAGGCAATATAATCCCAACCATAGGGACTCCACCTTGCTGCTCGGCTAAGTTCCAGAGGCCTCACCTGAAACACATTACCTTGGGGGGTTAGAATTTCAGAACACAAATTCGGGGGACATTGACATTCAGAAGATAATCACCTTTTATTGCTGCTGGTTATTTTTTGTTTGGGGGGGACGCTGACTAGCTATGGAGCTCAGGCTGGCCTTGAATTTCTGGTCCTCCTGCCTCTGCCTTCTGAGTCCAAGCACCTCAGGCATGTGGCACCAAATAAGAAGTTTTATGATTTTTCTTATGATACCAGGGATTGAATCCAGGGCTTTAGCCAGTAAGCTCTACTACTGAGCTGTGTTCTGAACACAGCCATGTCTTCAAGCCTTACTTTTCATAAAGCTAAGAGTGGACTCAGGGCAGTGGGGGAGCTGAGGAGGCGTGGTTCTGGCTCAGAGATCCTCACAAAGCAGCCCAGGAAGGAGCGAGGAAATGCCGTGTGGACAGATGTTATTGAGAGGTCAGTATTGAATAGTTCAAAGGAGGTTCCACACACACACACACACACACACACAAGCGCTAAAGTTGACCCTGGGCCTAGAAACCCAGGTCTCCTGCACCCGTGTTAAAATGCTGGCCAGGGGCAATAATCACAGCTCGTGAAGGGCGAGAATCCAGTTCACCTGTGGCCTGTAGGTTAGCTCAGTCCTTCTCAGGGATGCGCTGCCATCTTCCCCATTCCAGTAGCAGCATTGTATTAAGGAGGAAACGGAGACGCCGGTAGGCGAAGATGCCCCAAGCCCCACATCATGTTTGCAGCGTGAAACTCCTCAGACCCCCTGACCAGAACCCTGCTGAGCGGACCGAGGACCTGACGGGACCCAGGCTGGAGCCGAGCCTGAAGTGGAAAGGAGCTGGGTGGGCCAGTGGCTGATTAACGGGGACTTTGAGGCGGGGTCCGCACACCGGACTTTCTTGAGGAACTTGCTGGAAGTCAGGCAAGGCAAGTGAGAGGAAACGGGGTCTCAGCATCTTCCGAGGGGCTCCACACAGAACTATAGCTTTCACTTGGGCACGTTGCCTACCTTGTTACAGACCCAGGGCCTGTTTGCTTGCCTCATTTACCAAGTAGCCAAGCTTGTGGTGATGGGGATAGTCTCACACCCCTTCCTGGGGATGAGGCTTAGGGCATTTATGGGGAAGGAAACCACTCACAACTCTTCCTAAGACGCACAGCAATAAAATGGTGGCATTCGTGTGCCCTAAAGACGGAGTTTCTTGGTCCTCTGACATTAAAAGGCCATCAATCAGTTACCTGCACAGGTCCAAGAGAACACGTACGGCTTTGAGCCCCTGAAATCTAACCTCATCCTACTATCCCATGCCACACGTCAGAGGTGTTATTCACAGCAAGGCCCATGGGAGACCAGTGATCGGTGGCCCTTCTGCGTAACCTCTAAAGAGTGACTTTTTAAAAGTCCACCAAAAGCAGTGGAGTTGTGCCGTGTATTCAGTTTCCCTTGGTTCCAGTCTTGTCTCAGTCCTCTGCTTCTGTTTCAGAAATGGGTAATCGGTCGGAACCTGCCTCCCCCTCCGAGGGCCTGCTGCCCACCTCCATCTAGCCTCGACAGGGAACACCCCTCAACAAATAGCTTTAAACCATGGGAGCAGCCTAGAGGCCCATCAGCAGGCAAAGGGGCAATCGGCAGACCCACACATGAAATATTACGCAGCAACCAACAGGAGCCAATCAAAGCTCCCAGCAGGGCAACAACGAACCTCCAGCTGTGGAGAAGGGAGAGCTGAGGGCTACCGATGGTGTTGTTCCTTTGCACAGAGCTGAGTCTATTGGGTCCCCTCGTGCCACAGGCCACCCTCTCCATGTGCCAATCGGCTGTCTTAGCTGGCCCGCCTGCCTGCCCACTTTGCCCGCCTAGCAGCCTCTGGACCTGCTTAACTGAGCCCGGGCCGAGGCCAGGCCCCTTCCACTCCAGGGGAGCTAATCACATTCTCCCCACAATCTGTCAACACACTTCCCTGGGCCCCGGGAGACCCTGGGGTCCCGAGGTTGCCTTGGTTGGTGTGAGGTGGGCTCATGTTCTCTTGGCCCTGCAGCCTTCAGAAGCCTTCTTTGATCTGAGACTCCAGAGGCGATAAAATACTTGGCGGCACGTTCTCTCGTTCTAACTCGCTTTGACTGCAGAGCTCTTGTCTCCCATGGCGCTCAGCTCCAAGGCCTCGAGGGAGATAAGGCACAGCACCATCTCAGCTGTTTTTCTGACAGGCTCAGAAGGCTTCCTACTGGGCCCAGGGACCCCTACAAGGTTAGGCCCATTTCACTGAGGTGCTGAGAGGTGACAACATTTTCCCAAGGTCACACAGCTAGGAAGCTGGATCAGTATTTGAGTTCTTTCCCTTCTGGGCCAATCTACCTGAGACAGCTGGCGGAGGCGGGAAGGGAGGGGCAGCGCCCACCTTGGCCTCTGGTCTTAGTGAGGAGCTGGGGCGCCGGGTGAGAGGACAGGCCTCGAAGAGAGGGCTCTGAGGAGAGCCAGCCGTTCTCCTTTGTAAACAGCCTGCCTCCCAGCGCCTCTTCCTCCTGCTTGGGCTTCAGCTCTGCCCTCTGCTCTTGACCAACGAGAGCCTGGAGCTGACTTCTCAGTTTTCCTGGGAGGTTGGCATGAGGATGAAGCTGTTTTATGTGCGTCAGGGCACGGGCTCCCCACCAACGTGCAGGGATTACATCCAGCTCTGCCATTAGCTGTGGGGCTCTGGGCCTCGGCTTGCTCCTCTTTGCCATGTGAGGTACGAAATGACCTGGTGGGTTGCTCGGAGGATGAAGGCGACTCTCACACACGATTCTCCCAGGGGCATGGACACCATGGTCAGCACTCAGCAGGTGTGAACTCAGTGCTGCTGTTTCAGCGAGAGGACCAGCTGACTGTGCACGGCTCATGACCAGACATGTGCCCTATCCTGCCTGACCCAACGTGCACTGCTCTGTCCAATGACCCTGCCTCCCGCATTGTCAAGGGGCAGGAGTCTGGCAAGCATAGTACCTCGAGTTCTCCTGGGTCAGACTCCCAACCTTCAGGCTAACTGGAAGTCCATCTTCATCAGGCCCTTGCTATGGAGAGCTTCAGGGATCCTGAGCCTTGGGACCAAGGAGGTAAAATTGTGTTGGAGAATGTGGACGCCTGGGGTGGGCCCGGGCTACAAAGGCTTTTCTACTTTGCTCCTAAAAACCTGGGGGAGGCCAGAGGTCTAGGGCACGAGCTAAGGAGGCTGTTCTGGCCCTGAAGAAACCCTTCGAAGCCTGTGACATATAGACCACACATATGCTTTGCAGAGGAGGGATGCAATGTCACATGGTGCCAGGGCCCCAAGATCCATGCTTGCATCTGACGGCTGGGATGGAGTTGTTGGGGTGCGACTGGGATAGGGTAGGACGAGTGCATACATATTCGCTCTCCCACAGAGGGACTCAGCGAGAGCCCAGGTTCCTTCCTTGGTTGGATCTGGGCCTCTTATGCTGGACAGGGGGGCACAAGGCTCTGCCTGTGACAGCTGGAAGCAGTGAGAGGGCCACCCCTAGACCTAGGCCCTTTGCTGGACGAAACCCACTCTTTTTAATTAGGGCCTGTTTGAAGCATGTACAGAGACAAAAACAAAAACACCTGTGGGTTCCCACTCGGCTCAACTTCTAGCAGGTTCCTCCTCTTGAGCATCAGCCCTGATTGAGGCACCCTCTCCTTTCTCTCTGTCTCTCCCACACACCCCTGGAGTTTGCCTTCCTGTATTTGTTGTCACACACACATCTGTATCCATAACATTCTTGGTTTTGTTTGCTCCGAAACTTTATATAAAGGGAACTCTACAGCATGAGTCACCCTGCACCACTCAGGAGGCTCTCCACATGGCTGCACATGGCTCTGACCCACTCATTTGTACTCGATAAATAAACAACGAGGCATCCCGCCTTTCTTCCATTGATGGGTGTCTAGGCTGTTTCCCATGGTTTAGCCTCACATCTTATCTGTCCTGGGCATCTTTGAACTTGTCTCCCAAGGACGTGCGCAGACACTGAGGTAGGTTGCAGGAGGCTGGAGATTGGAAGTCAGAGGTCTGCTGCTTCCCTCCAAGGTCATGTCACAGGCCATACTCACAATGGCCCAGAAGATCCCTCCACATTCCCACTAGCATTTGGAGTAACACCTAATCTTCATTCATTAATTGGAAGGCTGGGGTCCAGGGAGGAAAAAGACTTGAGATCTCAGAGCTCATGACCCTGTTGCCTCATCACAAACAGACCTGGGCTCAGGAGCCTTAGGCTCAGGATCTGCTTGCTTTGCGCCAGAGCTTGTGGTACTGGCAGTGCTGGGGGCTGGCGGGGGGGGGGGCTTGTCTCTGCTCCCTGTGGGCCAGCTGGGCTGCTGGACCAGGTCGTGGAGAGTGCCTTTCCAGGCGGCCCACACGTGCCAAGTTGGTGGCAGCTGTAGATGGCATGGGAGGTCTCGCTTCTGCTCTGTGGGGCCTCTTCACAGGCTGCTTGGACTTTCTGGGGCAAGATGTTGGGTTCCAAGAGCTGAGGGCCCAAAAGCTGTCATGGGAACACCTCTGCCCTTCTCCATTGGTGAAGTAGCTATGGGACCAGATGTGAGGAGGAGGACTGCACTCTACCCGACCTCTTGAGGAGAGGACCATCAGAGAAGTCAGGCCTCATGTTTCAAAGGACACGCCTGACTTCTGCCACAGCCTTCAATAACACGGGGTTCAAGATATTCTGACAGGCCACGGGCAAGGGCAACTCTCACAGCTGCCAAAAGCTACCCTTTTGACCTATAGTTGCAGGAACCCAAATGCTCCCAAAACACCCAAAATACTGGCTAAGCAACCGAATCTGAGCATATGCTTTATTTGACCCAACAAGAAATTTTCATGTAAAAATAACTGCCAAAATTTTATACCTGATAGATAATACTTTAAAAAATCTAGATTTCTGGGGCTGAAGAGATGGCTCAGGGTTAAGGCGCTTCCTGCAATGCCTCATGACCTGGGGCCAGTTCACCAGTACCCGTGGAAGCCACATGCACAAAGTGGTGCATGCCTCTGGAGTGCGTTTGCTGTGGCGAGAGGCCTGGGGCACCCATTTTCTCTTTTTCTTTCTCTCTCCTTGCAAATAAATAAAATATTTGTTTAAACAAAGTGAAACTCTAGATTTCTGGAAAAATCACCCTCGTTCTCAGGCAGCACCTCTGCAAAGTGGTCACCTGCGACTTCTCCACATTGACTGCAGGTCCCAGCAGGCTGACTTCCACAGGCCCTTGAGCTGGCCAGCCCCAGTCACCAATCCTCAGACACTCAGGCGGCATTGATAGAGACAGTCCCTTCCAGTGATTATGACAAGATGGGTCCTGCTGAGGACCTGGGAGAACAATCAGCTCCACAGGAAGCGTAATCGCGGAAGGCTTCTGAGAGGAGGTGACAGGTGAGCTAAGTATGGAGAGCGGAGAAAGACTTGTGAAGGCTCAGGCCTCGACCAAGCAAGATTGAAGGCAGAGAATTTCCCTGGAGCCCACTGCGAATCCCAAATCCAATCTAGACAAAGTGCAAAGACGAAAGCTCCCAGCAGGCGACTATTTGAGAAACTCCCTAGGACACCAGACCCCCAGGACAACACTTAGTTGGCCCGGCATCCGGCATCCGACTCTCCCTCACCCCCAGCTTGCAACACCCTGGCGAAAGCACGTGTGACTTGCAAGGGGCACACGTGGGAGCATAAGTCAGTCAGTGGCCCGTGAATTAGAGGCGGCAGGGATTAACGGACAGGTCAGGTTCACTGGCAGATGTGGAGAAGGAACTCCCAGGGTGAGTCCTGCTGAGAAAGAAAAAGCTGGCCTGGGGTGCCTGGCAGTGACCCACGCTTGGAAGGCCTGAGCTTCTCCATCCCGAGGGAAGGACAGGCCAAGATGGAGAAGGCAAGAGGCCTGAGGGCAGAGCTTGGGAGGTTTCCTGCAAGTCCTCCTCTGCCATGAAGGGATGCGACTACATTTTACAGGAGGGTCTGAGAGGCTAGTTCGCCCAGGATCCCAAGCTCTCTTGAATTCTCAGAAGTACAGGACGATTTTCCTTCTGTGATGTTTTTGAAAAGCTCTCCCACACTCCAGAATCCAAGTTTAAAAAATGCCATCATCCTAAGACTTATGATTTCCTTGTGCTTTCTCGTTTTGACCCAGCAATCTGCAGTGAGAGACACGGTTCATTGGTGTGGTACCTGTACTGTACCTTTCTTCACATTTAACATTTAAATTTCTTAACATAATGTCCTTTTAAATATCTGAAGCCACGGATTTGAAGGACAGATGCACTTTTTTTTCTGAAAACCTACCCAGGCTCCTGGTCCTGTCGGTCTTGACACCACCCCAGACACGGGCAGTTGCTCCTCCAAGCGCCAGCCTGCCTTGTACGGGAAAGCCATTTGCAAGTAGGTAGCAAGTCGCCCTTCGGGCAGTTTTCTAGGCGTTGAGGTGGAGCTTGTCCCCTGTGGCTTCTAGGGAAGCTGGCAGTCATTGCGGATGGAGGTCAGATTCCGGCTCCGGAGGTCTCGCAGCCCCCCACCCAATGGGGGACTGGCCAACACCGCCACCTAGTGGCCACAGTGTAAGGCGCCAAGAGATGCTTAGCGCAGGTCTTGAACTTGGGACACTCAGACAGGTGGAGGAACAAATGGCTGAGAGCCAAAGCAAAGCTGGCAGCTAGCCAAGGCCTAAATGGGCAGTGCCAGTCTTCCAGAGGAAATGGACTGGAAAGCTGCGATGCCATCATACAGAGGAGGGTGGGACACCAAGGATGGACCTGAGTAAGTCTTGCGCTACTGATAAATGTGCGCTATTGATGTGGAAGGATGCACAGAGGAGGCAGAAGAGCCGAAAGCTCAGAATAAATCCATTTCGGGTGCACAGCTAAAGAGGACTCCTCTTCCCTGCGGCAGTGAGCTCTGAACATCCACACTGCTGCTCAAGCCAGAAACCCACCAACCATTGCACCTGGGTCTTCAACCTGACCTCACCCCAAAGCATCCCAAGGCGGCCCCTCCTGCCGCCTAAACCCACTGCATCCGCCCCCCCCTCCGGCACCCAGATGCCAAGTGTAGGTGAGCCAGGGCCATTCTTCTGAGTGGCTTGTCCCATGGTTCTGCTCACACTGCATCCCTACTCAGAGTCCTCCAAGGACTTATAAGCCAGCCTCCTAGTTATCACCCTCAGGTGGGCCTTGACCTTCACCCCCGGCCCTCTCTCTGCTCCTGATTGCTGAAGTCTGAATGCTGAAAATCTGCTGGACCTCCAAAACACTCCACACCTGGCCCTCTCGACCAGTTTACACGGCAACCTGGCAACCACATCACCGCCACACTGCAATCTCTGTGGGAAATGTAAGACTTGATCCTTGTATTTGCTGATTTGTTTGTGGAATGAGAATTATTTTGATATGATCAGAAGAAAATAACAAGCTTGCTTTCATTTTAAAATAGCATGGGATGAACTGAGTCTGGTGGGAATTCCAACCCTCAGGAGGTGATTGCAGGAGGATCAGGAGTTCAAGGCCAGCCTGGGCGACATTGAGACCGTCTCAAAAACAACAACAAACCAAAACAAAACAACAAACATGGGCTCTATAGATTATAGACCATTGGTAGGTGGAGAAAAGAGAGACGGTCTCTGCGAACTGGAAAGCCAAAAAGGCTAGAACTGAGGAGAGGACGTGAAACAGAGAATATTCCAGAAATTCAAACATTCCAAAATTAAAGCCAGGAGCAGCCGAGAGAGGCGGCACCTGGCAATTTTGTCTGCTGACACTAATTCTGGTGGGAACCCTGATTTTCTTCTCACGCTCTCCAACATTCTCGGCCCTGCTCTGTCTAAATCAAGCTGAGCCAATGACACCCTGTTCTGGTACCAGTGCCTCAGTTGTTGTCTTTCCGCTGGAGTCACCAGGCTGGGAACCCAGACCTTCTGGACCTCCCAAAGGAGCAGAATGCGGGAGGCTGTGGGGAAGAGTCAAGACGTCACAGTCCAGGTGACAATGTGTGATCACCTGACCCAGCCACCAAAGCCACTCTCCCATAGACATTTTAGATCTGTGAACCAATGAAGCCACTTTATCTGGGAAGTTGGGCTACTCTGTCATCCCAAAGTCCCCAACTCGTGCACGAGTCAGGCTTGTGTGGAAGGCAGTGAGAGAGGCTGAGCAGAGGCAGCAGAAACAACAGCAATGACGGCCAGGGTTGGAGGCCAAGCTTTTTCACCAGTGAACTGAGGTGTCCAGCATAGCAATTAAAGAGTTCGAATATTTGAGCCAAGCCAAGAATCTGAAACTATGATACACGAGGCCCTCTTTGACTGCCCACAAACCACAGTGTCTCTTCATGGATCCAGAAATTCTTTGGAAGCAGGCACAAGGACAAAAATGGCCCGAAGCAGCTCCGCTCTTGGCTTCCTGGTGGTACTGGAAGGAAAGTGGCTCAGTCTTCCCAGGCCACATGAGGGAGGCCAACCGTCCGCAAGACAACTGGCGAGGGGCTA
The DNA here is from genome assembly GCA_004024765.1 of Zapus hudsonius. Classification (NCBI taxonomy): domain Eukaryota; kingdom Metazoa; phylum Chordata; class Mammalia; order Rodentia; family Dipodidae; genus Zapus; species Zapus hudsonius. Next base: position 18,119 of record PVHP010003151.1, on the reverse strand, counting down.
GTGCAGATGGGCTGGGGGATGCTCCTTGATGCAGTTTCCAGTGCTCTTCTCTGCTTGTCCAAAGTCCTACTGCCCCAAGGGCCTCTGGCTCCTGGCAGGGGCACAGCATGGAGGGGGAGGTGAGAGGCAGAGGCCTGTCGGGAGCCGCTCTCAGGTCCCAAGAACTGCTTGATGGACGACACACTGGGACACCAGGAGCCCTGAGGAGTAGTTCCTGTTCTTTGTGCCCCACTTAACACAGCGCATGACTCAGGCTTCTAGAAAAGGCACTAGTTTCCATTTTGAAAACGGACCCCGAGCTTTGCTGAGGATGCACAATGCAGCCAAGGACAGAGGTGCGTGGTTATGCATTTCTGGCTCCTTTCTTTTGGGAGTGAGACCACTTGGGCATGGCGCCCTCTGAGACCTCCAGCCTGAGACAAGTCTCGGGCCAGATTTTAGCTCTAGAAATTGGGTGGAGAAATTGGGCTACTTGGTTGTCAGTGTGTGGCACTTGTGACCCAAAGGCGCCTAACTAGCCAACTAGTCTGGCTCTAACAGACTTGCTGAGGAAGATGCATGCAGAAGAGAGTTAACGTCAGTAGATGCAGAAAATACATAAAGGTCACCACCCTTCAGGATCAAAACTGCCAAAGAAGGAAGTATGGAAGAAAAGCTCTTCATCCGCTAAAGGGATCAGCCAGACACACACACACACACACACACACACACACACACACACACACACAGCTCATATCATTGCTCATGGTGGTTTTTCTCCCAAGGATCAAGAAATAGATGCCCATCATCTTAATTTCCCATCCACATTGTACAGTGGAACCGTATCTCTTCATGAGGCGAGACATAAAAATAAAAAGACTAGAACGTGGAAAAGAAGAATGCTGTCATTATCACTGTCATTTCAGAGGATAATATTGTGGGGGGGGATCCTAAATCATCTACAGGCTATTAGAATTAATGAGCAAAGGATTCAAGGCTGCTGAATATAATCAACATAAATCATCTGAGCTTCTATGTACCAGCAACAATTAGAAAATGAAGATTGTGAATGCCACCTACAATAATACTGAATATGGATAAATCTAATGAAAGGAGTAGAAGACTTTAGTGATAAAAATGACAGACCACTGAAGAGGGGTTAAAGATGACCTAAACAGACTGAGGATTGCACTGCGTTCATTGATTGACCAACTTAATATCACTGAGATGTCCAGTCTCCCCAGATCAGTCTGCACACTCAGTGCAAACCCAAGAAGAACCCCAGCAAGGATTTACAGAGAAACTGATCTGCTGACTATAAAATTTATACGGCTATTCCAAGGACTTCGAAGAGCCAGGTTGATATCAAAAGAGAACGGAGTTGGAGGGCTTATTCTATCTGATATCTAGAGTCTTTATAAGTTCATGGTAACAACACATTGCACATAGCACATGGACCAGCAGAATAGGGTGGAACCCAGAAACACACCATAGTCAGTCCTCTGCTTTAAAGACGCATTGCAGTTTAGTATGAAAGATGATCTCTTCAGTAATGGATAGCAACTCAATATTCATATGGAGGGGAAATATTCATGCCTCATAATATGCATAAAGATTAATTTAAGGTGGGTCATAGGCAAAAGTAGACAATAAAGAATAAAAGAAAAAATTAAAAAATAAAAAGAATATCTCCTTCCCAGCACTCACACACAGCCATCAGAGCCATCATCATCACAGAAATGCAGAGGAATGCCCTAAGAAGACCGGCACGTGCAGGGAGTGGCAAATGCCCGCCAACAGGGCCTCGAGATGTCAGCTCCAACCCCCTTGGGCTCTGCTGCTGAGCCGCTCAGCCTAATGCCAGGCCCTACTTGGGCAGCCACTTCGGGTGAGTCAGGGCCTGGAGGTCTGCTTGCTCCTCTGTGTGTGGGTCGCTGCTCTGGAAGTTCTCAACCCAGCAGAGGGCTCTGCCTGCGCCCAGCGCCACTTCTTGCTTCGCCCCTTTCTGCTGCTCCTTCTCTTCTCAGGCACCTTTATTCCCCAGCGAGCAGCTCACAACCCAAACTCCATGGCAACAGTCCTCTGGAGAAGCTGCCTGCACTAGTCAGGAATGGCCATGGAGCCCCTGAACCTTCGTTGCTGCTGTTTGGGTCGTCACTCAGCTCATCAGAGGAACATGTTTGATAGGATCTTCTAAAAGCAAACACATGCGCCTCACAACCCAGCACATTCGCTTCTGGGTAAATGCCCAAATCCCTGGTGCGTCCACAGATGTCTCTGTTCACAGAAGCTTGATTCATGGCAGCCCAAACTGGCAACCTACCAAACATCCGTCAACAGAGGGTGGATCAGTACCCGGGCGAGCTTGTGCAAGGCAACATGGAAGACGACACCCTTTCTTCGCCCCTGGACTTCGAAAACAGACACATCAGTAAGTAACAGAGAAAGTCAGAATAGAGAAACTGAGGTCTAGAGAGCCTGCAGGGGAGCTGGACACGCTCAGTGACTTGCCTGGTCTGTGCATGTCTGTACATACAAAACTGACCAAAGTACAGCTACGGTTTGTGTGCCACATGGAGTAGAAAACCTGGATTTTGTTTAAGTGAAGAAAGTATCAGTCCTGGCATTAAAGAGATGGCTCAGTGGCTAAAGGTGCCTGCTTGCAAGCCTGCTGGCCCACGTTCAATCCCTCAGCACCCGCATACAACAGCACACAGAGGGATGCATTTGTGACCCCAATATGCCTATGACAACAGGAAGTAGAGCCAGGAGAACACACGCACATGCACGTGCACACACACGCACACATCAATACTGAGCCTTTACAATGGCCCACATTTATTAGGGCTCACCATATCCAGACCCTCTGCTTTGCATGCAGTTTGCACATCCAGAAACACAACACACGAATATGCCACAAACACAACAGCTCCAAGGCACAGGTGAGAACTGAGCCTCAGGGAGGAATAAGAACCTGAGGCAGAGCTGGGCTCCTGTTGTCTAAGCTCTGTCTTCAGTGGTCTGATCTTTAAGTGGGAGCGATGCGGCCCCTCCTCACAGAGATCTGATCACAGCAAAGCAATTACGCAGGGCCAGGTTTCCCCAAAGCTCTGAATGCAGGGACTGGTCATGACCCCTGGGCTCTGTTGAGGGAGGACCTGCTGGAAAATCCAGGGGCCCTGGGTGGTGTGGAAGCAGCCTGCAAACTAACGACAGCACAGTGCGTGGGACGGAAAGGATGGGACAGATGCTGGGGTAAATATTCGCATCACTCACTTGGGTTTGCAAACTTCTATCGCCAGCATTTATCCTTTGTGGCCTGGAGGCGGGGAGGCCAACTATGCTGATTGTGTGGCCAGAGAAACCGAGGCTCCACTGTTGGGAAGGAGGAAGAGATGTAAAGATTCCATGCAGCTCCTGTCTTGGTGGTTGCTGTTGTTTGCCCCTTTTTTTTGATATTTTTATTTATTTATTTGCAAGGAGAGAGAGACAGAGACAGACAGAGAGAGAGGGGAGAGAGAGAGAGAGAGAGAGAGAGAGAGAGAGAGAGAGAGAGAGTGGGCACACCATGGCCTCCAGCCACTGCAAACAAACCCCAGAGGCATGCACTGCTTTGTGCATCTGGCTTTACATGTGTACTGGGGAATTGAACACAGATAGTTAGGTTTTGCAGGCAAGGACTTTAACCACTGAGCAATCTCTCCAGCCCCTGCCATTTGTTTTGTTTTGTTTTTCTTTTCTGCCCTTTGTTTTGAAAAGCAAGAAAAACTATGATTTCTTTTAGGGGATCAGCAGGTTTGGATCCCAGAGAAACCTTAGATCAGCAAGCTGGAAGAAAAGCAGCTCGGGAAGCATCTGAGGCACAGAGATGGCAAGTGGGTGGCCTCAGGTCACACAGTGACTGAATGTCAGAACCAGAACTTTCTCAAACATGAGATTTTTAACATTACACATTGAAAGAAGATTGCTGGTGGAGCAACCTGGAAGAAAGGCGGGAAGGGAGAAGTCCGAACCAGCCTTGGTTCCTCCCGAGTTCGTCAGAGATCCCCCCCCATGATAGTTTGAATAGATTTCCCCCAATAGAATTTACTATAATTGTGAATTTATTATAATTGTAATTGTGAAGTGTCTCCAGCCTTCTGGCTGGAGGAAGTGTCACTTTGGCCTCCCCTCCTTCAGGGAGGAAGAACTCCCCGAAGTTGGCGCATGGGCATCCCATCAGCCGTGCCCCCCTGGGCCTCTCCTCGCACCCTTTGTCCTCCGAAGCCTCTCTGTCTTCCTTGTCAGCCTTTCTTCTTGCCTTTTTGTCACTCCCTAGTTACCACTTCTACTTGGCGGTGCTGCCCTACACCTCTGCCTGACTGGCATCCAGCGCAAGGTCTTTGGGTTCCGACCCTAGCACCCCTCTGGCCATGACATACTGCCTCCAAAGGAGCCCCAGTGCCGAATCCGAAACGGGAGGAAATTAGCAATGACCTCAGAGCGCTTGCTGTGCAAGCATGCGGTCCTGAATGCTATCTGTATCTGGGCCTGAAAAGCTGGCTGGCCAAACACGCCTCGAATCCTGATCTGGGCGTGAACGGCATTGTGCCTGTGATGTTGGCGTGGCTGACCGGCCAGTATGTTTGAGAGTCCTATGTGAACCTGTTTTGCTTCTGGTATTGAGTCTTGTTCTCTTTTCCCTTGTCTGCCCTTTCTTTTTTGCTTTCTATGGGACACACTCATTTACCCCCATTTCTCCCCCTTGTTGGCTGCTAGTCTCCTGAGCCCTGCATTTAGATGAGACAGCCGCTGGCCAGCTCCTGTGCGCACAATTTGGCTGAAATTGGAGTCTGTGGTCTTTTCTTTGAGTTCCTGGGTTTAACATTCTCACTGCTGAGGAGGTGAGACAGGATAATCCCTGGGGCTCCCTGGTCAGCCATCAAACCTGAAAATGGTGTAAGCCCCAGGTTTGGTGAGAGGAAAAAAGGCAGGAGAGAGATAGAGGAAGACACCCACCATCCTCTCTGGCTTTACACGCATGCGCACAAGGCATGAACATATGCACAACACACACACACACAATAAAAAGAAATGATCTCAGAGAATCTAATACAATTTTTTAAAATTAAGGATCAATTGCAAACCATAAAAGCATCTTAAAGCGTACCCTGATAGTGCCTACAATTGTGTGCATATGCGAAACCATCACCCAGATTAAGACAAATCTCTCCTGCTCCTCAGAGAAGCCTTCACATTCCTGGCCATCAGTACCGACCTCCCCAGAGGCAGTGCCATTAAAGTCCTGTCTCTATAGTTGTGTGTAGCCATCGCAGAGCTTATTGGAATGGAGCCCTGCAGCGTGGAGTCCTTTCATTCTGTCCTGGGACCCTCAAGGCTGTGTCTGGGAGACTCAGCCATGCTGTGGCGTGGGGCATACGGTCTGCTCCAGCTGCTCAGAACTTGGATTTGGTGAGGATTTCTTGGCTTGCAAATGGCCACCTTCTTGCTATGTCCTCATGTGCTTTTTCTTTTTGGGGGGGAGAATTTGGTTTTTTATTTAAATATTTTTATAAATTATATCTTTATTATCCATATTTACATACACTGAATAAGCAAATAATGTGGTGTCCCCAGTTCCCCGATTTCCCTCTTCCCTGTTCCCAATCAGCTGGGGATCCTCCTCTGTGGGCAAACTGAATCAGTCCATGTGGTGGGGGTTATGGAGAGCCCAAGAGTCAACCCGGTTCCAGCCCCCTTTGTATGTTGTTAATAAGGGGGGCCATGTCTCTGGATATTCTCCTCCACTGTGGCTCTCACAATCTTTCTGCCCCCTCTTCCTCTCAGTTCCCTGAGTCATGGTGGGTGAGTATTACAGCTGCTTTATTGTAGAGGTCTTAAGTGCTTGTTGCAATTCCTGGGCTACTAGAGATTTGCTCAGGAAGTTTTTCCCTACTCCAATCTCATGTAGAGTTCCTCCTATTTTTAATTCCAGGGTATTCAGGGTTACAGGTCTTATGTTGCGGTCCCTGATCCATTTGGAGTTGATCTTTGTGCATGGTGAAAGGAGTGGGTCTATTTTCATTTTTTAACACGTTTATCCAATTTGTCCAGCAGCACCATTCATTGAAGATGCTATCTTTAGACCAGTGTACATTGTTGGCCCCTTTGTCAAAGATCAAGTAACTGAAGTTACTTGCATTAAGAACAGGGTCTTCAATTCTATTCCATTGGTCTGTCTGTTTTTATGCCAATACCATGCTGTTTTCGTTACTATGGCTTTGTAGTATGTTTTTAGGTCAGGCATGGTGATACCTCCTGAGTAAGTTTTTTCACTTATAATAGTTTTAGCTATCCGAGGTCTTTTGCCCTTCCAGATAAATTTTGAGATTATTTTTTCTATGTCTGTAAAGAAAGAGGTTGGGATTTTCATTGGCATGGCATTGAATCTGTAAATTGCTTTTGGCACAATTGCCATTTTTACTATATTGATTCTCCCTATCCATGAGCATGGAATATCTTTCCATCTTATCACATCCTCCTCTATTTCCTTCTTGAGTGTTTCAATATTTTCATTATATAAGTCTTTCAAAACCTTGGTTAGTGATATTCCAAGGTATTTCATTTTTTTGAGGTTATAGAAAACGGGACAGTCTCTCTGATATCTTTTTCTGTATGCTTCTCTTCTGCATATACAAAGGCTACTGATTTTTGTGTGTAATTTTGTATCCTGCCACTTTGCTGAAGGCATTAATCACCTTCAAGAGTTTACTGATACTATTCTTTGGGTCTGATATATATAGGATCATGTCATCTGCAAAGAGGGATAGTTTAGCTTCTTCCTTTCCAATTTGTAAACCTTTTGTGCTTTTCTCCTGTCTTATCACTTGGGCTAGAACTTCAAGCACTATGTTGAAGAGTAGTGTTGAGAGTGGACACCCCTGTCTTGTTCCTCATATTAGTGGTACCTTCTTGAGTCTTTCCCCATTGAGTGTGATTTGTACTTTAGGAGTTTTGTATATTGTCTTTATTATGTTGAAACCATGTATACCCATTTTTTCCAGGGTTTTTGAACATGAAGTGGTGTTAAATTTTGTCAAAGGCCTTCTCTGCATCTATTGAGATGACCATGTGGTTTTTGTGGTTGAATCTATTAATGTGGTGGATTACATTTATCGACTTGCATATGTTGAACCATCCCTGCATCCCTGGATGAAGCCGACTTGGTCAAGGTGAATAATGTTTTTGATGAGGTTTTGTATCCAGTTTGCGAGGAGTTTGTTCAGGATTTTTGCATCTCGGTTCATTGGGGATATGGGTCTGTAGTTTTCTTGTTGCATCCTTGTCTGGTTTGGAAATTAGGGTGATGCTAGCTTCATAGAGGGAGTCTGGAAGCCTTCCTTTTTTCTATATTCCTAACAAGCTTTAGACAGAGCAGTTTCAGTTCTATGATGAAAGTTTGGTAGAATTTGGCTGACAAGCCATCTGGTCCTAGACTTTTCACTTTGGGGAGGTTCTTGATAACATTTTCAATTTCTGTGGCTATGATAGGTTTATTTAGAGACTTTATCTGCTCTGGGCTAAGCTTTAGTTGCTAGGTGTCCAGAACTTCATCCATTTCTCCAATTCATCCAGGTTCACCAATTTTGGGGAGTAGAGGTTTTGGAAGTATGACCTGATGATATTTCTAATCTCTTCAGGGTCTGTTGTGACTTCACCCTTGTCATTTCTGATTTTGTTGATTTGGGCAGTCTCTGCTCTTTGTTTGATTAGATTGGCCAAGGGTTTGTCAATCTTATTAACTTTTTCAAAGAACCAACTCTTTATCTATTTTTAATTGTTTCCTTCATTTCCAATTCATTAATCTCAGCTCTGATCATATTTCCTTTTGTCTTGAGCTCCTAGGGTTGGATTTTTCCATTTGTTCTAATGACATTAGGGGATGGTTAGGTGGCTGATTTGAGATCTCCCCGTCTTTGTTATGAAGGCATTTAGCACAATGAATTTCCCCCTTAGGACTGCCTTCATTGTGTCCCACAAGTTTTGGTAGGATGCTTCATCATTATCATTTATTACTAGGAAATTTTTAGTTTCCTTTTTGGTTTCTTGAGTGACCCACTCATTGTTTAAGAGCATATTGCTCAGGTGCTAATAGTTGGTGTAGTTTCTGTCTCTTCTCCCATTGTTAGTTTCCAGCTTTATCACATTGTGGTCTGATATGAGCCAGGGGGTTACATCAATCTTCCTGAATTTGTTGAGGGAAGATTTATGACCTAGTATGTGGTCAATTTTGGAGAAGGTTCCACGCACTGCTGAGAAGAATGTATATTCTGTGTTCTTGGGGTAGAACATTCTGTAAATATGTTATCCCTAGCTGGTCTATGGTGCTGTTGAGCTCTGTTATTTCCATGCTGACCTTGTGTTTGGATGATCTGTCTAGGGATGACAGTGGAGAATTAAAGTTGGTGTTGGGGTCTATATCTGTTTTGATTTTGAGTAAATTGTGCTTTATAAACTGAGGAGCCTTATGAGATTACTGTCTTTAGAGATAAGGTGTGTTTCTTGAAGGCATCAGATGGAAGGGTCCATTTTTCTGATCCACCCTGCTAGCCTGTGTCATTTTCTAGGAGAGTTAAGTCCATTTACATTCAAAGTTATAACTGTCAGGTTTAAGTCCTGCCATGTTGGAGGGATTATGGGGGTTGATATCTCAACTGTGATTAGACGCACTCTGGTGTTGCTTATCATGCTTGTTCACTGTTCCTTTCCTGGGGTCGGTTGCTTGTCTCATCTGCATGGAAAATCTCCCATAGTATCTTCTGTAGGTTCGGCTTTGTGTTCAAATAATTGTAGAGCTGGCTAATTTCATGGAATACTCTCAATTCTCTATCTGTTATGAGGGATAGCTTTGCTGGGTACAGTAGTCTAGGTTGGAAGCCATACTTCTTTAGGCCTAGAAGAGCATTATTCCAAGGCCTTCAAGCTTTTAAGGTTTCTAGTAAAAACCCTGAGGTAAGTCTGATGGGTATGCTTTTGTAAGCAATGAGCTTTTTTTTTTTTTTTTGTCTCACTGCTCTAAGGACTTTCTCTTTACTCTCTATGTTTGGCATTGTAACTAAGATATGTATTAGAGAGCTCCTCCTTTGGTCCAATCTATTTGGGGTTCTGTGGGCATCTTGTATCTGTATGGGTTTTTTCTCTTGCAAGGTAAGGAAAGTTTTCTTTAATAATTCTGTTGAAAATATTTTCTATACCCCTAGCCTGTTTTTTTTCTCCTTCTGGGATCCCCATGATCCTGAGATTAGGCCTTTTTATGGTATACCACAGGTCCCTCATATTTTGTTCGCTTGTTATTTTGAACTTATTCAAATTTCTGATTTCCCTCTCATTCTTTTCTGTTTTATCTTCCACATCTGAACTTCTGTCTTCCCAGTTATTGATTCTAGTGGTGAGGGATTCTAGAGAGGTTCTTATTACTTCTATTTGGTTTTTATTTTCTGATACTTCTTTTTGAGTTGCCTCTATCATTATGTTGAGATGTGTTTTTCATTTCAAGGCTTGATTCACTTACTGCTTCCTGGTACTCGTTCTTGTATTTGCTCATGTCTTTGTTTAGTTTGGTTAGTGGATTCTTGAGATCTTCTGTCCGCTGGTTTGCCTTTAGTTCAATCACCGATCTATTTAAGTCCATTTGATTCTCCTCACTTATATTATGCCTGGTGGCAAAGCTTGTGAGCGGACTTTCTACTTTTTCAAACCATTTATCAATTTTTTCTCCCATATATAATATTAACCTTTTTATAGACTCTAAGCCAGGATGATCTGGGCTTAGTGTCATCTTGTCCTGGGCTTGCATCTGCTGTCTCAATGTTACAGCTTCCTGGTTGGCTTCCCACTTGTGACTTGGCAGGTTAGGTGTGAATTCCTCAGCTGGTATATTCTTCTTGCATTGGGATCTGCCCATTTTGATTCCAGTTGGAGTGGTTAGGGGATGTCTTTGTGATGTGTACACTTCAACAGTGTGGATGGGGTGTGTGCTGGGCTCCGCAGAGAGAGTTTGACACTCACTTGGTTTGTCTTGGAGTTTGTGTGCCCTCAGAACAGTGGCTGGGCTGGTGAGTGTGTCAGGTCCACAGGGGTTGGGACTTAGTATGCCTTTAAGCTGGTGGACCTGCTTTGATGATGAAATGGATCTCTGGGAACCAGGCAGCATCTGTGGCCTGCAGAGCGGCAGTGGTCCGGTGCCGACCTCTGGGTCGACCTCTTTCATTCCCAGGGACCCTGTTCCGCAGAACGCTGTCCATTGCTGTGAATGCTGTCAGTCGCTGTCGTTTGCAGCTGCTGCTCCACTGACGCTTTCAGACATTGTTCCGCGGAGGCTGCACTGTGCTGGCTGCCGTGCACCAGCTGTGGCTCCATGGGTAGCTGATTTAGGGAGGGAGTGGGGCGCTCATCGATTCCCCGTTCGTCCGCAGTGCCGGGTGGGCAGGACGTGAGCCGACGAGAGAAAATGACTCTCAGATCCAGCTGTAGGGGGCAGATCATTTATTGTATGTGGAAGGGTCATATATATAGAAGTCAGGGGAAATTCAGAGGCAGGGACATCAGCAAGGGGATTGGTTGGGGGCAGGGTGGTCTGTGACGTCTCACGAGTGGATAGACAGGGGCTAGTAACCTGTGAATGCCTATTTTGAATAGGTAAGTTGAGGGGCTTACTCAGCCCTGAGTGGCGGGAAGTACGTGTCTCTAGTCCTGGGTTCGATGGTGGCAGCTACAGAGGAACTGTCACCTATCGTCCAGCACAGCTGGGGTGAGAACACAGGGCTTGCTGTGGCTTGCCAGGGGGGCCTGGAGGTTTCTAGGATCAAAGGAGGAGTATGGCAAAGCACCATCCGGGTCTCAGCGAGTCAGAGACATTACTGGGGCTTCAGCCTGTCTCAACTCCAGTTAACCCTTTATGTCCTCCATGCCTCTTAGCAAGGTCCCACATCTGGGGACCAGATGCAGTCCATGGGCCTGCAGATCAGCAGTGGGCTGGTGCGGACCTCTGGGGATCAGGAGGCACTCATGGGTCTGCAGAGCAACAGTGAGCCAGTATGGACCTCCAGGGAATGGGCAGGGCCCTTGGGCCTGCAGAGCAGCAGCAGGCCAGTTGGGACCTCTGAGGACCAGGCAGGGCCCATGGGCCCTGCAGAGCAGCAGTGGGCAGGTGCAGACCTCTAGGGACCAGGCAGGGCCGCCGAGCAGCTATGGGCTAGTGCAGACCTCTGGGGACCAGGCAGAGCCCATCGAGCAGCTGTGGGCTGGCACTGGCTTCTGGGGACCAGTGTCTGCCTGCGTGAGTGAGGGTGGGTCTGGGGGAGGAGTGTGCCCAAGGACCGGTGCTGTGTGGGAGGGAAGGGTGCTGAGCTGGCAAGGGCTCAGGTAAGGATGTGGCTGGGAGGAGACAGTGGGCAATGGAGGGAGCTTGGGGTGGGGATGGGGTGGCTCTCCAGACCTCTGTGGGTACAGAAAGCAATTGGAGAGCCTGGTCTAGGCTGGTGCGGGAGCTGGGGAGGTGGTGTGCCTTGGGTCTGGGCCAGCTGGAATCTCAAACCTTTACCGGGAGGGTCCTGGCATGGCTGCTAGTCATCGCCATCTTCCTCATATGCCTTTTCTCAATGTGTATGTATGGAGGAAGGTAGAGGAGGGAAAGAAGAGAGAGGAGACATACTTTCTGACATTTTCTCTTATAAGAACACCACACCCATTGGATTAGCACCCTACCAGTATGACCTCATTTAACCATAATTATCTATACCTACAGCCCTCACCTCTGAATCAAAACTACCGGAGGAAGCTTCGGTGTGTAAACTCTAGGTGGGAACATTTAGCCCAGAGCAAGTCATTTCTTCCTTTCATTGCTGAGTTGCTGAGGGGTGTCGCATTGTAAGAGTTTGTTGCATGGATGTGTTTCAGTTGGTGTATTGTCACCTCTTGAGGAATATTGATTTAGTTTGTTCCTCACTTGAGGGTACTATGAATAAAGACGGTATGGAATTTAGGTGATAGTCTTTGTGTGAAGCTGGAGTAACCAATAAAGGAAATATTCTAGCGCTCGTGATGGAAAATTCCAATTGTGGTGAAGATTCAGGAATGGTTTCATGCAGAGAGGCTACAAGTCTCATTTCCCACTATCCCATTATTCTACTCTTCTCGCTTTGGAGCCCACTCTCTGGCTTTATCTCCTCTTGTCGCTCAGCCTTTCGTCTTTGCTTCTTGAGTGAGCAAATATTCTTGGAGACAACTCTGCACCAAGCCCTGAGTTCCAGGGAAACACCAGCGAGGCAGGGTCTGTCTCTACCCTCATGGAACTTCAGTCTCATGGGAAGCAGAAACAAAAGGACATGGAAGCCTCTATATACAGGCCTGAAGCTCTGAATAGGAAGAAGAATGCTACAAGAGGAGGGGAACTATGTCACGAGGGTCCTGTTTGGAGACAGTAGGGTCTCTGGCTCACAGGTTTGCTTTCATCTTCGTGTCTTTGGAGTCTTTCTGCTGCATGCCGCCAGATGAAGTCTTCCAGATATCCGATGTCCATGCATGCTGTTTGTTTGCTTCTGATCACAGACTTGTTTATGAAACATTCCTTGTTCAAATAGACATTCAGGAGAATTCCATGTTCCCGAGGTTGGGAACTCAGTGTTCTGTACCATTGTTGTCCTCTCCTTAAGAACTTTCTGCTCTGACACCAGGGCTAGTAGGATTGGTTATTTCTCGACCAGTTGAAATGTATCCTCTGGCTACAAAGCTGGTGCCAGAGTCCTGGCCATACTTCTAGGATGAGACAGAGTGTCCCCATCTCATTGGCCAGCCAATCTAGCCTAATTGGTGAGCTCCAGATCAACGAAAGATCCTGTCTCAAAGGAGTGCAACTCAGGATGACACCTGAGGTTGGTCTCTGGCCTCTACACACATGTACACATGTGCATTCACACATGAAACTGCTAGATTGGCTGGCCAATGAGATGGGGAATCTTCCTGTCTCCATCTCCCCAGTGCACACCTGACATTTTACATGTGTTTTGGGGGCCAGGTCTTCATTCTTACAAGGCAAGTACTTTAAAGACTAAACCATCTCTCTGGTCCCCCTAGATGCAATATTCACAGAATATTTTTGATTTTCCTTTGGTTGAACTTGTGGATGTAGAGCCCATGGCTAGGGAGGGTTGACTAGACCAACAATCCTTCCTGTGAAGTGAGTCAGGATAAGAAATTACATAAGGGAACTGGGTGTGGCTCAGCAATAAACTGCTTGCTTGGCAGGCACAAGGCCCCGGTGTGGATCCCCAGTCCTTCTACGGCAACAACAAACTCCATAGACGTAGGACCATTGTTTGCATTTTGGGTTCTCCATAGCTAGGAAGGCCTCTAACACCTAGTGCTTAAGCTCTCTCCAAAGGCCTCAAGTGAGTGAGCAAGGGAAGTCATTAGCCTTATTCTAAGCCTACTGCTATGTCATTCCCCCGAAGTGGCTGCACAAAGAGCTAACAAATGGTTGGGAGTGTGCTACTTTGTCTTCCCTGAGAGTCCAGAATATTAACCTGAGAGCATTTTGCAACTGTCACAGTGGAAAGAACATCCAGACCAGGGTCCAAAGGCCCCAGGTGTGTCACCCTTGGTTGATGTATAATCTTGAGCAAGTTGACCTGGGGATTTTTTTTTTTTTGCAAACAGAAAGAGACAGAAGAGAGACAGACAGAGAGAATGGGCACCAGGGCCTCCACCTGCTGCAAATGGACTCTGGATGCATGAGTCACTTTGTGCTTTATGTGGGTACTGGGGAATTCAACTTGGGTCATTAGGCTCTGCAGGCAAGTGCCTTAATGGCTGAGCCATCTCTTCAGCCCAGGGCTTATTTTTAACTTGAAATACAGGTCTGTAAATTCTTACCTGCATCCCAGGACTGCATCAAAGGTCAGGTTTTTGAGACGATCTAAACTTGTAAGATTGTTTTCCACTGAACTAGTAGACATGGCCAACATCACTGGGTTCTGTTCTTCTCAGGGAGATTTTAATCCACTAACAAGTTCATCTTCTCACAGAACCAGCTGTGTCTGGCGTAGAAGCACTTGTTAACTGCTGGTGGGAATGTAACATGAACACTCACTTCGGAAAACAGGCCATTTCTTAAAAGTTAGATGTACACCTGTCATGTGGTCTGTTCTTTCCACTCTAAGTGTGTATCCAAGAAACGTTATGTGGTGGTACATGCCTGTATTCTTAGCACTTGAGAAGTGGAGGCAGGAGGACCAAGAGTTCAAGGTCCTCTTTGGCTATATAGTGAGTTCAAGGCCAACCTGGGCTACACGTGGCCTAGTCTCAAAAATACATACATACATACATACAGAGAGAAAACAAAAGCAAGGAAGAAACATTATACAAACACTCCAAAACACGAATGCTTATAGTGGCTTTAGTTATACTAGCCCTAAACTGAAAAAAGGTCAAGTGCCTCTCAGCAGGTAAATGTATAGACAAACGGTGGTGTTTTCCCACCATAGAATTTTGTTCAGCAAGAGAGGAGAATGAGCCTTTGATACACACTGCATGAGTGAATCTCAAAATAATTAGTTACTTGCCACAGAGGACATTTTGGTCAATGGTGAACCACACGTACATGGAAAGTGCCAGAAAACTGGTTCCATTTACATAAAATTCGAAAGCTTGCCAACTGATCTGGGCTAGAGGGTTAGGGGACAGATGCGGAGGGAGCACAAAGGAGCACGGGAAACCTTCTGGGGTGATGGACATGCTCGTCTTCTACCATGAGGATCCTTTAATACGACATATCGAAAGGGAGAAAATGGCCAGACCCACAAGTGAACCCAACCGACTCCTTAGGGAAGTGCTGGTTGCAAAGCTATTCAAAGCATTTCAAGGCGCAGAGAAAGAAGGAAAGCTTCCAAATTCCTTTTATGAAACCCGCATAACTTTGTTGCCCAAAGCCTGGCAGGAACAGCGCCTTCGTGAGCGGGCAGCTCTGAGTGTGCCACACTTGGGGGATGGCTGTCACTCAGCGACACTGCAGCTGCCCTGCATTCATCATTTCTTCGTCTCTTGTTCTCAGAAACCTCATTACAATGTGTGTTCCTGCGGGTTTCTTTAGGTTTGTCCTTGGGGCCGGTATTGTCACTCGGGGTAGAAAGAGAGGGAAGAGAAGGCACTGTGATTTCTGAGGCGAATGCCGGGCAGGATCAGGAGCCTCGGAGAGCTAAGCATGGGCTCCCTGAAGCCTCAGCACGTCCATCCCCCCAGGACCCACTCTATCCTTTATGCCCTTCGCTCCCACCTTTGCTTCTATCCTCACCTTTTCTTCAGGCACCTGCAGCATTTTCCGGGCCGTCTGCAATGTGTCCTCACAGCCTACTACAATCTAGCGTCACATGGCCTTATGGTCCCACCACTCCTCTGCTTGCTCGCTCTCCCTCAGGGGCTAAATTGTGTCCCTCACCTCACTTCTACAACCCATATTTTGGATTCCTGACTTCCGGTCTCAGAACTGTACTGGAGAAAGGATCTCTAAGATAATGTTGAGTTGAAACAATCAGATCAGGTCAATCCCAATACGTGCTGCCTGTCCCGGGAAGATCTCGGAGGATAAGTGCTTTCCACACAGGCATGAGGGCCTGAGAGAGCCAGGTTGGATCTCCAGTATCCAGAGTTTGAGTGGCCACACACATCTGCAGCTCCAGTCCTGTGGGCTCCCTGGTCAGCCAGTGTGGCCAGAAAAAATGGCAGCTCTGGGGTCAATGAGAAACTCCATCTCAAGGAAACAAGTGGAAGTGCAATAGAGGGGACAGCCTGCCTCCTTCTCTGGCCTCCATCTGCACGGGCATGGGTTACACACGCTTGCACACAGTGTGTACACCACATACCGCACACATCACACACAATACTCATACCAAAAATTTTTAATTTTAAAAATGAGGGGACACACAGAGACTAGGATATGTGGTGCCGAGAAAGAGCATGAGAAGTCCAGCAAGAAGGGAGCCATCTGCAAGCCAGGGAGCCTCAGGAAAAGTACATGTTCTCAGACTTCAGCCTCCATAACCAAAAGAAACTGAATATCTGTATGTAGTCCAGGCAGCCCCAGCAAACTAGAGGTTGGAAGAGCACTTCTGAAATCCCAATGGAGTCTGGACAATTGACTCCAAATGCAAGTTCAAGGTCAGCCTTCATTACACAGTGAGACATGTCTTAAAAATAAAAAAACACATATAAGCTAGAAAACTTAAATATAAATCACTGTAACTCACCCAATCTAAATAGTATTAACTAAGGATATTAAATCTGCAATAAAAAATACAAAAAGGATTTCCTAACATTCATAGCTTTTCCTTCATTGTGATAAAATTCTTGTGATAATCAACGTAGAGAAGTTTGGCTGCGATCAGCACTCAGTAGGCTGAGCCAGGAGAAGGCTCTTGAGTCCAAGGCCAGTGCGATGGTTAAGCTTTGCTGTTAACTTGAATTTTTTAGTCATCGTGGGTGGGTCTCTGAGGATGTTCACAGAAGGCAGCCCTCCCAGTGAGGAGATGGATGCACAGAAGCTCAGGGAAGCTAGCAATGAACACACCTTCCTGGGAGGGCAGTGCAGGAAGGAAATTCCAGAGACCCAGGAAACCAACAAGCCTGGAAAAAGGTTCAAGACCCCGCCCTAAGGCTATCTAAAGGGGAAGGAAATTTGTCTCCCTTTTGGCCCCTACCTGTTTTGCTTGTGTGTGTGTGTGTGTGTGTGTGTGTGTGTGTGTGTGTGTGTGTGTGTGTTTGTGTGTGTGTGTGTGTGGTGCTGGTGATGAGTTTCTCTCTGCTTGGCCAGCCTCTTTCACCATGATGGAACTTCCCCTGGATCTGTAGTTTCAATAAACCCTTTCCTCCCATAAACTGTGTCTGATTTGGAGATTCATCCCAGTAGCGTGTGGCTGACTACAACAGCCAGCCTGAATTACATAGCAAGCCCAATCTCAGAAAAAAAATTCCACAAACAGACAGGCCTTGGTGGCACATGCCTATAGTCCCAGCACTTGGAGGCTGAAGTAGGAGGATCCCTATGAGTTTGAGGCCAGCCTGGAACTAGAGTGAGTTCCAAGTCAGCCTGGGCTAGAATGAGAACCCTGCCTTGAAAACAACAAAAATCCACAAACAAAACAGGAAGCACAGAGGTATAGCTCACTGGTAGAGAACTTGCTGAGTATGCTTGACACCCTGGATTAGATCCCTAGCCTTTTAAAAAGAGAAAAGCTTCTCTTCTTTCTCTTCTTTTCCTTTCCTCATTTTCTTTCTTTTTAAATTTAAGATATTAAATAAAAGTGATTTTATACACTGGAAAATGATTGCTTTGTCTATCCTGCTATTATGTTATACTTTTATGGTTTTAAAAACTATTTTTATTTATTTATAGAGAGAGAGAAAATGATTGTGCCAAGGTCTCCTTTCACTGAAGATGAACTCCAGACACATGTGCCACTTGTGTGTGCTGGCTTTATATGGACACTGGGGAATTAAACTCAAGCCATCAGGCTTTGTAAGAAGAGCCATTAACCACTGAGCCATCTCTCCTGACCACAGTAATATACTCAAATCTTGTTTTAGTTCTTCAAAATAACTGGGGAGTTGTTTCATATTTCCCTAGATCTGTCTACTATAAAGGAATTTCAGGTAAAATGAAGCAGACATAAATGTTTTAGATATAATATTTCTTTGGAATTTGGTTAAAATTTAGCTTCTTAAAATTTTGTACTCATAGCTGGTCATGATGGCTCACACCTATAATCCCAGCACTTGGGAGGCTGAGGTAGGAGGATCAGTGTGAGTTTACGACCAGCCTGGGCTATAGAACAAGTTCCAATTTAACCTGTCTTAACTGAGAGCCTCAAAACAAACAAAAGATCTGTACAGAAGTAAATTTCTCTCTTAGCCACCTGAAAAGAAATGGGTAAAAAAAAGATAATTACCTCGAACAATAAATGACAAATATCAATGGACTAATGAAGCAGGGAGCAGGGTGTGGTGGTGCAGAGCTGTGATCCCTGCACTTGGAAGTTGGCGTTAGGAGCAAGTACTCAGCTACGGATCAAGTTTAAGGGCAGTCTGAGCTACATGAGACGGGGGGGGGG
>PVHP010003150.1:0-81386 GCA_004024765.1 Zapus hudsonius | reverse complement strand
CAGTGCCTTCCAGCACTACACTAACTGCCTTCTGGGGGCTGGATACCATTCCAGACGTTGAAGGGTTTCTCGATGCTGATCGATGCAGTCTGTGGTTTCTTCAGTAACAGGGTTTTGCCTCAGGCCTGGGGAAAGCACTCAAGAGCTTTGACAGAATTCTGTCTTGTTGTTGGAATCTCATGAGTCACTTTGGTCAACAACTCAGTGAGGGAAGGAACCAGTGGTTGGAACCAGGGGTTGTCAGGCTGATCTAATTATTCACAGGCTTAGACTATCTCCCCTACTACTCATGGCCCCTCTTGCCAGGTGACGCTCACTACTTTTTGTTTTACTGTTAGTATTGTAATGATAGCTCAAGAGGTAGGTCTCGGGGATCAGTGTTAGAAGAGGGCCTTCTTCACACTTCCAGATTGCAGGAACTGTCTCTTTCACATCACCTCTCTTATTTGCTCCTCTATCATTGGTTGGTTTATTTTCCAAATTCTGCTGCATTCAAGACCATTTATAACATGAATTTTAGTTAAACATTAGAAACACAACTCCATGTACTAAAATGAGCCATGGCAAAAATAACTTGGGAAAGAATCCATTTTTGAATTGTAGTTTCATGTCACTTATTTATTTAATAATTTAACTAGGCAAGCAGATGTTCTATTGTGCAGCTTGGATGTGGGAAGAGGGAAAAGGTATGTAAAATTTATTTTTGTGAAAAAAAAGTTACCCAGGAAGGAGAGGAGCCTGCACAAATACATAGCCTCCACTTATTCATTAAAATGTGAGTGTGCTTTTATATATCTTCCACCTTGTTCCAAAACTGATTTAAGAAAAATCCAAATATAACTCAATTTGTAACAGAAACATACATACTGGAAGTAGAAGACTCACCTGTGCAGAGGGAAAGCAAGGACAGCCATGGCCAGGACACGAAATCTGAGTCCATGTCACCATCTGTTGTCCTTTCTGCAGGACTCCCTGCGGCTCCCAGGACCCCTCCAATCCGACCCCCCACTGCGGCAGCCTTCATGATCGAACTGCTTTGCTGATTTCACCTGGCCAAAGGTGCTCCTTGTTGCTGACACTCGACCCCTTTTCCTCTGCTGCGTGTGTGCCCTGGTTCTCCAACTTCGGCATGCATGAGCATTGTCCAGAAAGCTTGTGAAGACCCACGTTGCTGGGCTTCTCCAGCAGAACTGTTAATTCTGATGGCTTCCTGTGAGCCCTGCACTGCTAATGCTGCAGTCTGTGGATGACTTCCCTTGGAGATCTGTTTCTCTTCTGGTTTCTCATTATAACAAGTCTGTGGGTAACATACCTGTGTGTTGGAAGGAAAGCTGTGTTTTGGTCTCTACCTTCTGCTTTCAGCTCATGCAGACACTCTCTCCTTAGCTCCAGTGGAGACACTGAGATGAACAAGGTTGGAAGAATGTGGAGGGAACATGGGTAACTTGGGGTCAATTTTTGTTCTGTGTGCCCTGGAGGGCATTCTATTAACTGTCTAGCTATATACCTATCAGTAAATTATATAAACCCTCTAACTTCCCATTTCATCAACTGGAAATATGTAATCTGTTCTTTCTATAATTAGAAATAAATATGATGTATGTAAAGTATCTCATTTATGAAGTACAATAATTGCTATTTTGTTGCCATTCATCACTCATGATTTTAATCAATAATTATTCTAGGAATCCTGAACCTTGATATGCTAGCACAGGGGAGAAAATGGGAACTAGAATTTGTGAAGTCAAGCAGATTTGAGGACAGGCAAAGTCTGGCTGCTGGCCTTTGTTCTTGCTCCAGTGTGTGCTTTGGAAAAGACCCAATGGAGGCTTTTGTAAAATACCAAAATAGAAAAAAGTGATTCCCTAGGGTGTTGGGGATAGATGATGGGGCTGCACAGAATCAGGCTGCCTAAAGCTCTCAGCTGAGTGGTGCAGGGCAGGCGCCTGGGGTCCACCTCAGAGCCTTTTGTTCAGAGCTGAGTCCTGTAGCCCAGGGTGCTCATGAACACTTTGTAATTCAGGTATTAACCTGGCTGGCTGAGCTGCCAGAACCTCTCCCCAGTGGTTGCTGCAGAAGGTTTTAAGTTTGTCAGCTCATTTTTCACGTGCAGCATCTACCTCTGGATATGGCAAATGGTCTTGGTCAGCCCCCAACTCTGATGAGCACACAGAGCATTTTTAACAGAATCCTCCGCTTTTGATATTGCTTGGAGCATCTCTCGTGAAGAACAGTTAAGGGTAGAGACGGGCCTGATCCTGCTTTAAAAGGGCTTCCACAGAGAGGATTTCATGTGCGTGGGTGCTGAGGCATCCAGAGGCCCTAGAGGAAGTAGGAGGGAGTAGATTAGAAATCTCGGGGGGGCTGACACTTAGGAGTGCAATGGGAGTGATGGAGAAGAGGAGTGAGGGCTGGTGATGACACTGAAAAACCCTGCTTACAAAGTTCTTCCTACTGTGCTGAGGCAGAGGAAAGCACCACATGACGTGCCAGCATGGCCAGCCTATGGTCATGAGCATGATTCTCATTCTAGCAGGCTTTATGAAAGCTGGAGGAGATAATATGGACAGAAGCACACACTATAACAGGAAAGGGCCATGGTTATCCATATTTTAAAATTATTACACACATGTGTTTCCTCATGGGAATATCTTGAAAAGGTCTTTAACATGTTCAAGCTCAAAGCAGAAGGAAGAGACCAGAACACACCTTTCCTTGTAACACACACACACACACACACACACACACACACACACACACACACACACATCACATCACATCACATCACATACGTAGTTTAAACAGAGAAAAATAGACTGAAAATCAATGCTAGCTATTAAATTGAGGATGCAGTTCTACAGAATAATTCAGTGGACTTGAGAACAACATGGAAGAAGAGTGGCTTTCATTTTACAAATTTACTTTTGAATGTGGTTCAGTAGGGGAGGAGGTTATCATGAAGAGGTTTTAAACAAAGGCCTTTTCCTGCATTGTGTTGGGTGTGCTGTTGGAAATTTCTTGGGGTAAAGGTGGGCTTTTCCTTTTGTGAGATCTTCATGGTGGCTTTTCACCAAGCTGCATCTATATTTTGGAGGAAAGAATTGCATCTGCAACATGAAACTGTACCTACAAACACTTTCTACTTCATACCGGGGTTAATGCTTCAGGGCATGTTGCATCTTTGATTACTGGAATAAGAACATACACTCAATTAAAGAATTCCATGGCCTGTGATGGGTATGTTTGGTTTCTCAATGGGCTGAGGCTATTCCGTAAAAACTTTAGGCAGATATATAAAAAGCAGAGTTCTCTCTAGCATGTATGCTCCCGTGAGGTATTACCAAGTCCTGAGACAATTTTTCTAAGACACCTAGCCTTCCTTTCCTTAGATCTCAAACAGTCCTCAGACTCCGGTGAGGATAGAATGAGAGGAAGGGATAATCCAGGAAGCACAAAGCTTGACAAGAAGGGTTCAGTTACAGCATTCTTATGCTTGGAGGACTTGAAGTCTAGTAAACATGGTGACTCTCATCAATCTGAGTTCTTTATGTTCCAGGAGCAGCTGTCTTTCTGTCTGTAAAATGGATGTGGAAGGAGCTACTTTCCATGCTGATGAAGTATAGGTGTGACATGCTTCCACTTCCCTTGCCTTTGTTCACCTTCTGGACACAATAAATTGTCTCAGCTAAGACTGAATGAGCTTCAACACAAACCAAGACATGGCCTTGAAAGATTTGCTGAACACAAGACAATAAAAAGGTACAGGGGAGGGAGTGAAATAGTCTTTTTTAACTAAGCTAGTTGGGGATGAATATATGGGAAGTATGACATCTTTGGATCCAAAGAACTGGGAAAGGAGCCAAGTCTAAATATTTTCTTTTTTGTATAACTTATTTTATTAAAAGGATTATAGCAACTCAATTGACAGTAACTCTATTTCAGCAGTAATTAAGTACTTTGTCCCACACACGTATTAGGTTTGGGAAGAAAAGATAGGAAAATACTCTTTCACCTAATGCTTTGCAGGGCAAGGGCTCCTCAGTTGAGAGAGTGAGGAAATGAACAAGCCATTCATGTTCTGGAAAATATATATAGTGTCCATGTAAGGGAACTAATCTCTTGACTTGCTTCCTTAAGTGGGTGATACCTGCCTTTGCTGAGTCAGTGACTCAATGAAGAATGTTCCCGACAGTGTGAGTGCTTGAAGAATTAAATAGTGAAGGTGATAGAGACTGTTATTCAGTGGACACTCAGAAAGGGGCACAGAAAGTCCCTGAACATCTATAAAACATGCACCCCCCTATCAAGGTAAGCAGAATACACTTTATATTTCTAAACAAACTTTAGTATTTTCATCTGGAGTTATTTCTATACTGTCAGCAGAAAAAAATTCTTTGCATGTGGTTGTGTATTTATGAGTGAGTTTTATCTTTAAACAGATTTGTAACTAAAAACAGAAATATCTTTTATGGGAGACAGCTGGTTTGGAGATTAAAGATACACATGGAGAGAGGGGGGGCTTAAATTAACAAAATTCCTAGACAGAGGATGTCTGCGAGTATTAGGAATTTTTTAACTTGTGACTTAAAAAAAACATGTAACCATAGTGTTTCCCAGGATAGGGTTTAGCCTCTTGGGCATCAGGAGAAGAAGAAAAAAAAATCCTGGAAGGCTCAGTACAAAGAAATAACTCTACAATATCCCAAGTAATCGTAGATAACTATAAATACCATGTGGACAAAAAGTTGAAATTACGATGTAATTCCATTTATGGAATTTAGAAAGAGAAAGATTAGCCAGTCAAATCAGGCCAATTCTGTGCTCACTTTCTGTGAGTACAAAAAGATGTGTGCCAAAAAATTTGGATTTGATCTCTAAATTTCAAGCATCTGCCACGTGTTTTTTTTTTTTGAGAGTGGGCCATAGTTGAAATAAGATTACTTGGGTTTATTTTCTAAAAGCATTGTTAAATGTTTTTTAATGGAGGTAACATATAACCCTTTGAATCTGGTAAGCTAACCTCCAAACTGGATTTAGGGTATCAGTGATCAAAACATCTTCATTTATTTCCTTCCAACCCACAGACAGCTTTTATAGTAAATAGCCAGAGCTTGGCCAGAGTTTCATCAGAGTGTGGGGTTATTGTCATGGAAACTTCGGCTGGATATTATGTGAGGACCATCACTCTTCTGTAGTCATTTTCATGATCCAACTTTCAATCATAGAGGCTTTAAGCTGATTTAATTTCCAGAATCATCAGGGTTGGCTGCTTCTGGGGAAATTAAGTGAGATCCATGTCCCACACTCTCCTCTTCATTTAACTGGGTATTTCTCAGAATTTCATAATAGAATTTGCAAACACATTTTAAAATTTAGAGGGGTAGCCACTGGAGGATTGCCAATTCTCCACTAAATCACCTTCCACCCATAATTATGTGGAGGATGGAGGAGGACAAAAGAAAGGAGGATACCAAGCAGAGGAAGGACTGTCTTTGCAGAGGAGGGTCCTCAGGGGGTGGAGGGCTGGGGAGATGGAAAAAAAAAAACAGGATCATGGGACAGGCACATGATCAAATTACTGTACATTCGTACATTAAAATTCTCACTAAAAATAAACAAGGGATGGGGGTCTAATGTGAAAAAGGATTTTAGTTGGAAAGAAAAATGGAAGAAAGCTTAAGGTTGTTTAATAATCCTCAAGTAGGATTGTATGTGGCTTCAGACAATTAGAATCTCTAGAAAATAAATATGGTGTTTATAAGAAAAGTGTTTAAAAAGGAAATCTGTGTCTCTTCTTGATGGACAACTAATTACATCCATTGCCACTAACAGAAGGTTGTTCAAACTTTAATACAATGAAAATTATTTTTAAAATGTATTGCTTCATATAGACATTAAGCCTAACACCTACCCTTTGAGAGTGGAAGTTGTTGTTGAAACTGGATCAGGGAGTGGAAGGTAGATGTAAAAACAAATTACCCAGAAAATCATCAACTGGACTGATCAATGAGAAAGCTATATTTTCCCACCAAGTAACATTTAATATCATTTGCAAATACAACCAAGAACACACATCATTAATATGACTGGTGGTTTGCACTGCGTGCATTAAGAAATACTTTTCCAGGGCTGGAGAGATGGCTCAGCGGTTAAGGCACTTGCCTCCAGTGCCTAAGGCCCCGGGGTTCAATTCTCCAGGACCCACATAAGCCAGACCCACAGGTGGTGGCCCTGGTGCGCTCTCTCTCTCTCTCTCTCTCTCTCTCTCTCTCTCTCTCTCTCTCTCTCTCTATCTATCTATCTCTGCTTGAAAATGAATAAATAAAATATTTTTTAAAAAAGAAATACTTTTCTGGAAGGCAGCTATAAAATTGTACCATTTTGTTTGATAAATCTTAACTCTTTAAGAGTTTTTTCTTACATTTCTTTCTTTTGAGTTTGTGTATGTGTGTGTGGTATGCATGCATATGAAAATCTGCATTTGTATGGGTGGACACACACGTGTGTGCAGATGCACATGTGCACATGGGCCCAGATGGAGGCCAGAGCTCAATGTTGGGTGTCTTTCTCAATCATTCACCACCTTGTTTTGAAACAAAGCCTCAACTGAAAGTGGAGCTCATCAGCTCAGTGACACTAGCGCAGTCCATGAGCCCCAGGGATCTTCCTGTCTCTGCCTCCTTAGCAATGGGATCATGGGTACACACTACCTTAGCATTTTTGTTTTATCACGGGTGCTATCGATCCAAGCTCCAGTCCTACGCTTAAGAAGCAAGCACTTTACATTACCTTGGCCTTTCTAGATCTTTCTAAGATGAGCAACTCACATCCAAAGAGTTGAATACCAGTGCAAGGGCCCTTATTTCTGGCCTTTCTGGCATGTCTCAGTTGGCCCCTGATGCAGCTTAGCTTTGTTCAAGATCACTTTCCTGACCGTTCACCCTGCCTCCTCGTCTTGTCTTTCTCACACAAGAGTTCAGATGTAGAGACAGACCTTCATCCTTTCATATATTCACATTTTTACATCTTAAAAAATAATCTCTGCATTTTGAGTACCTCCTTCACCCACAAATGTGCCTTGGAGCATGTGGATGACTCCTCACTGCAGGACCTTTCCCAGAGGCTAAATAAACAAACATCTAGGGTAGATGCACCCAAGCTAGGCACCAATGACAGACCTACAAACCAATTCCACCAGAGTCCAACTTGGTGAACCAATGAGTTTATTGGGCTTACTTAAAGATGTCTGTGTGGGGGTGGGGTGGGGAGGTTACTTATAGGAGAATAGGCCATACCAAGACAGTCACATCATTTGATTTAAAAAAAGAAAAAAAAGAAACCTCACCCCACCATGGATGATGAGTTCTCCACACCTGCATAGATGGGGCTTCTCCTTCAATTAACCTTCTACACTTTACATATTAAACACCATGTAAGGTCATAAGGCCATGGCACCTGGGTTAGAATTAAACAGAGCAGGCACAGGACCACAGGAGAGAGTGACTAGGATCCCAGGTGAGGGCCTGATGAGCCTCTCTGCCCTCCCCTATGAAGGAACATCAAGAGGTCCGATCTTGAGGGTCTCTTGCAGGTAGTCACAGCTTTCTGATAAAGATGGTAATGGTTGTTATGCTCGGAGGACAGTATCCTACCACAACCCTACTCACCAAGTCTCGAAGGACACTTGAGAATGGCTGTTGAATCTGCTCCACGTGAAAGAATGTATTCATTGGAAATACATTCCTGAAGATAGAATGATGAGTATAAGATTGATGATTTTAGCCTTGTTTGCAAGTGTAAGATGTGCATGGGTAGGTATTTAACAAATTATGACTCGCTTCACTTACAAAATATAATATTCTGAAGTAGTTAGAAACAGTGGCATCTCCTATACTTACATGGAAAGATAGTCACTCTCTATATAATTTCCTAACTGCCTCCTTGCTTTTCCTTGGTTGGACTAATCCATCCACTTAATTTCACAAGTTCACTGAAGAGTAGTCATATTACCAAAGTTCATCCATCAATTTATTAACTCCAATAAGCTTGAAAAGAAGTATGCTCAATAAAGCCCTCACTTTGCATTCTTAACAAGGCGCATGGTTTTTGATACCCTGATGACTTGAACTAAGTCTGTTTGAATGATGTCATAAACCCTTAGTGGGGAGTGGAACCATAAGGAACACACTGATTTTTATGATTGTGGCTCAGTCTCAGGTTCCTAGTGATCTGTGTGAGCCCTGCTGTCAAGTGTAAAGCCTTTCTAAAGGTTTCACCCCCTACAGGGCTGGGCTTCACAACCAGATCCCTCTCATCTCATTTTGGATTGTTAGCTCAAATTCCTGTCCTGGGTCACCTCAGTTCTGTTTTAGTTTTAACTTCTCTAAAATTTAACTTCCCTCATAAAGATTCCTAAATCTCAGAGTTCATGTTAAACCCTGGATTTTTGCTTCTAGGAGGTCAAGCCTGTTTTTATTCTTGTTAGGATAAGTCAGCAAAGGTGATTATATCATGTGGTTTTATTCTGGCTCTCATCTGTGTTTGCAAGGACAAAAACAGAATTATACTCTGGGAAACTGTTGAGGCAATACAAGGCAGGGGCTGGTCTGTTTCTAAGGACGTTGTAATATTGGCAAATCTATTCCTATAATCTTTGAACATGAAAGCTCTGGTGGTATGACACGTATGGTGACACTTCACCTTCCTGCTGACAAAACATTATTATTATTGCCATTGTTATCATTCCCCAGAGGTTTATTTGCAAGCTTTAAATGGCAAGTATTTTTAATCTGGTTTGCTGCCAGACACCAGGTGTCCCTCCCTCTGTATGGTTCACAATGTCTACAAACATTGGCTGGAAATAAGTCTGCCTTCCGTTAACCATTTCTGAGACACCAAGTGGCACAAATTGACCAAGAGCATCATGGGAGTGAACTATGCTATCCTCACCACCACCATTACTGTTGCTGTTTGTCTTGTTATGACAAAGGGAAGCTCCAAAATGGGCCAAACAATATGAAGTCATTCATATCCAGATCTCTTATTTCTTTTTTAAATTTTACTTTTATTAATTTTTGGCTTTTGTTTATGTGTTGGGAGTGTGTGTGTGTGTGTGTGTGTGTGTGTGTGTGTGTGTGTGTGTGTGTGCTTATGAACACGTGTGTTTGTGTGGATTCATTTCAACATTTCAACATTTCAACATTGGGTGTCTTCTTTACTCACGCACCACTTTATGTATTTATTTTTTATTCATTTTAAGATGGGATCCTTCACTAACCAGGACCTCATCAAGTTTGCTGGATGAGTTAGCACACAATCCCCAGGGTTCTTCCTGCCTCTACCTCTGCAGAATTACAGAATTGTAGGCACACTGATCTGGGCTTTTCTGTGAGTGCCAGAAGTTTACACCCAGGTCCTCATGCTTACATGGCTAGCACTGTACTGACTCAACTATCTTCCCAAGCTCCCAAGATGTCTCCTTTTCTTAAGAAAACATCAAGGTTAATATTATTACCTTATTTCAGAGACTGGGATACTAAGTGCCAAGAGACATAAGATCTGACCCAAGTTATTAATAAATTGTGAAACCACCTTTCAGACATGCATTTCCCTGAATTGAAATCCCAAAAGAATATATTTTATTTAAAATTTTTATTATTTATTAGAGAGAAAGAGAGAGAGAAAGAGAGAGGGGGTATGGATGCACCACCGTCTTTTGTCTCAGCAAACAAATTCCAGGAACATATGCTCTCCATTTTGTGTATTTGACTTTATGTGGTATTTGGAAATTGAACTCAAGCTTTCTAAGCAAGCAAGCACCTTTGAAAGCTGAGTCATCTCTCCAGCCCCTCCTCAAAATAATGTGTAATTCAAGCTTCATGGATGAACCCCACACTTTGAAAGAGTTCTTTAAAATCTGAAGTGCTCTATATGCTAAGCAAATACTGAGGGCAATATCCTTGAATTTCTGCTGTGGGGTCATCATGAGGAGGTGGGGACATGTGTGGGGGAACGTTTCTCCTTCTTAACCACAGCTATGTATGTTAGAGACTCTGTGTTGTGTCAACACACAGCTGTGGAATGTCTTCCAGAGGAGATGTTTATTTTCACTGACCCTTCCTCTCCCAGCCGTTGGTTTGATTTTTCCTTCAAGGGTCTAAGTGTGAACAATCATCATCTGCATGAAATCCTCCAGCTGCTTCCAGGGTTTTGTGAAGACTAAGGTCTGAAAACCATTGTGCACCCTGGCCTGCTGGGAGTTCTCTGAGGGTGAGCCTTGGGGACAGGGACAGAGCTGGGAAAGAACAGAGAACAGGGGAACTCCAAGCCAAAAATGACTCGTGATCCTCAGTGCCCAATGGGGACAGGATATTGGGATTGTCAGCAAGCATGAAAATTCCTTCAGTTCTCTGGTCTTTATTTGTGGATTTTGTGATTTGTGTCCAAGTGATGTTCACCTGGTCTAAACTTTCTGGCAGGAGCTACAACTGATCACCTGAAGAGGAGAAAATAAAATCCATGCAACACATTTCAGACACATCATGCTGTGTACAACATTTTATATATATATATATATATATATATATATATATATATATATATATATATATATATATGTAATTTCTGTTTTGTTTGGAGATAAAATATGCACAATTTAAATTCACCATTTTAGCCATGCTAACAAACAAAGTGGCGTGGATTCCAGATTTTTCCCAATGTTGTGCAACCATAGGGCTATCTAATCTTAAAATATGTTGATTGCATCATTTTGATGACCCCAATCCTTAATCCTAAAAGCTAGGAATTCTCATTGAAGAAACGGAGTGTCATGGAAACGAAGGAAAGTGAGTCATGAAGGTTTAGTCCTCACTGTCATGGCTTCATTATGAAATACCTGAGGGTGTCCCTGGCCCTGCTCAAGGAAGGCTTCCCGTCCTGTGGAGAGGGTCTTCATGGAAATTGTGTAGGACGTTTTATTTTATTTTTTCCAAAGTGTGTATAATTCACAACTTTGCTTTTATTTTTAAAATTTATGACACTTTGATGCATGCAGACAATGCATTTTCATCCCATTCCCCCCTCATTGCCCCGCCCCCACTAAAATCCTAGTTCTAGTTTGTTTCTGTGTTTTTGACCAGTGAGTTAGGGTTGCTTGCAGGACCATGGGTGGGAGGTGCGCTTTCATTTTCTTAAGAAACTCAAGAAAGCAGATGGGGGAGAAACTATTGGAAATATTATGCCCCCAGTGGGGTGTGGACAGGAGGAGGGAAATGGGGATTATCATCATAAGACTTGCTCATACAATGTATCTAATTATTGACAATAAATATGAAAAAATAGGTTTTGAGGGCTGAAGACATTTCACAGTGCTTAAGGTGCAAAACCCAATGACCCGGTTCAATTCCCCAGTGCTCATGTAAGGCAAGATACACAAAGTGGTGCATACAACTGGAGTTGAACATCTGGAGGCCCTGGTGTACCCTCTCTCTCATTCTCTCTCTCTCTCTCTCTCTCTCTCTCTCTCTCTCTCTCTCTCTCTCTCTCTCTCTCTCTCTCCTTCCAATAAATGAAGTATTTTTATAATTAAACAAAAACCCCATCCCAGTGAAAAAGTAGCCTCAGGGGTTAGTTACCATGTGCAAATTAGGAAGGGGTGTGGCTTCCATGCCAACGCAGCTGCAGCAGAGTGAGCATCAGCCTGAAGAATAAAAAATAGAAGAGAGAAAACCTTCTCCTTGGTTTGTATCTGGCTGAGCATGTCACCATTTCCATTTTGTTTGTTTCTCTGTCGCACTGGTCAGTAAAATCCTCTGGTGGAGAAAGTTACCCTCTTATCCATAGCTAGAGATGAAGTCCAAAACCTACAGGTTTGTGTAGGGAAAGGTTTGTAGAGGTGGGGGGTACTAGTTCCGAATATCAACTTCAGGGCTGGAGTGATTGCTCAGTGCTTCAGGCAAACACCTGCAGAACCTAATGACCTGAGTTCAGTTCCCCAGCGCCTGCGGAAATAATCCAGATGTGCAAAGTGCTGCATGCATCTGGAGTTTATTTGCAGTGGCTAGAGACCTTGACTATAGACCATTCTCTGTCTCTCTCGCTTTCTGTCTCTCTCTCTGCTTGCAAATAAATAAAAGTATTTTTAATTGAGACAAATATTGCTAGGTTGGTGAGTGTTTGGAGGGTGTAGCCTTTCTGAGGACCTATGGTAAGTGAAGACTTCCCCACGGAGATGGGGTTCTTGGTCCCCATTCAAGGTTGCCTTGGTTCCCCTTACCAGTTAGGGGTTCCCTGCCTCTGAGCAGATCTCATAGCCAATTAGCCAGATGTTGATTACCAACCTAGGTTGGGTGCCACTATTGCACAGTTGGGCACTTCTTGACTTGCTTGTGTGTGCCATATAGCCTATTGGGGACAATGGAACTCCATCAAGGGAACCTGATGTGAGGGGGGGCACCCAAGCAGAAGACTATCCATGTAGAGCCCAAACACAACCTCTAAGGAATTGGAATGACGAGCAAAACATCTATTCCCACAGCAAGGCAGATAAGCTACAGAAGGACAATGGAGAGAGGCACCAAGGGTGCCCAAAATTATCCAAAACACAAATTTAGAGACTTTTACAAACCTAATAAGTATGGAAAATTTGAATTCACCCACTATGACTCAGGGGAATTTGCGGAAGAGGGGTGAAATGAATGTAAGAGTCATGGGAGGGAGAATAACTAATGCATAAAAGGGAATATCATCATGGATTCAATGGCTTTATCTATAACCTATGATACTGACCATATTGTTGTGTTAATAGATATAATTTTAAGCCAATAAAAACGTTTAAAAATGAAAAAAAAGTATTTTTAAAACAGAACATGGGCTGTGAGAAAAGCATTGGTCCCATGTGAAGGGAGATGAGCCCAGGCAGGCAAGAAGGTCTGCAGTTGAACTGAGTTGCTGGAGCGGCACCCACATCTTTTAGATGGTAGAACCGCAGGCTTTCCTCCTAGTGTGATCTCCCTCTCTGTCTCCCTGTCACTGTCTCTGCCGGGCACTGTGTCTTCAAGGTGTTGTTCCTTCATTGCACGACCTTTGTATATGGGTTCTTAGAGTAATTCTCATCTCTTTTTCCAATGCTAGAGGTGAGGCTTTAATGTAATGTGAGAGTTTACTTTATCCAGATGGAGCCTATGTCTCTCCTTGGTCCTCCAAGACTAGCTTCTTTCTTCTCACTGCTGGTCAGTTATTTATTGCCATGGAGTTCCCCTTCTCCTGCTTTATCTTGGTTTGGGAGTCAGGACTTTCCATCTTTGCCCTCAGTCCTCAATTCTGTTCTTTCAGTAACTCAGTTCAGTTGAGTATATCTTCTAATTCTTCATTATCTAAAACTATCAACACCTTCTCATACAAATATATAAACATTTCCTTGATTAATCAACTTAGTAATAATAACAGTTTTCTCCACTTTGATTTGCTAGGTTTGATGCGATTTCTGTTCAAACCTTAGCAAAGTGTTTTAAATCGTAGCAATTTTGTTTTAAAATGAACAAAAACAGTTATAAAGCAATTTTGAAAAATAAGAATACAGGGTTCACTCTACCTGATATTAAACTTTCTTATATAGCAGCAGTAATTGAGATCACTATTTTTTGCAGAGGGAAAGATACAGTGCAACAGAACATAGCTAACACCCAATGATAGAGCCATATAAATAAATATAATACCTAATGATAGAGCCATATAAATAAATATACATAGTTTATTTCTCACAAAGGCATAAACATATAAAAGAAGTATTACATCAGTTGGATTCCCATGGGTTAAATAAAAATAAAATAAAAACTGCCTGTATTTTTCAGGATGCAGCGAGAGAGCTGGGGCCCATCTAACCCTACCAACCGCCCGTAGGCCGATATCTGAGATTCTGGCAAGAGGGGAGCCACCACAGTCATATCATGGAGGATCCAAATGGAACCCCGCAGAGAATGTCGGGATGAACAAGGGGCCCACAGCCACAGCCATTAAATCAACACAGGATAAGCCAGTGAGACAAACCAACGATTTCGACACAAAGACCCCTAAGCTCACAACCTTAAAGCAGCCTTAATACTCATCCACCATGACTCAGGGAACTGAGTGGAAGAGGGGGTGGAAAGATTGTGAGAGCCGTGGTGAGGGAGATTATCCAGAGGCATGGCCAGGAGAACCTGGCTGAATACCAGGCTATCCATGGTCCCCTGTCACAAGGACTGATCCAGATGACCCATGGAGGAGGGTATCCAGTTGAGGGGGGAGGGGAGGGCAGCGGGGAATTGGGGTTAATAACTCATTATTTGCCCACTAAATGTTGTAACTCATTATGGACAATATATTTTTTAAAAAAGGAAACAAAGAAACAAAATAAATAAATAAATAAATAAATAAATAAATAAATAAATAAATAAATAAATAAAATAAAAACTGCTTCTTGATTTAAAACTCAGAACTTAAACAAAAACTCACACAGGCCAGGTGTGGTGGCCCATGCATTTAATTCCAGCACTCAGGAGGCAGAGGTAGGAGAATTGCTGTTCACTCTGGGACTACAGAGTGAATTCCAGGTTAGCCTGGGCGAGAGTGAGACCCACAAAAGAAAAATATACATAGTGCCTTATCTGGTATTGAAAGTTTCCTGCCTGAAATGAAAAGACACGCTATCTTCTGGGAGAAAATATTGGCAAATCATATAGCTGACATAGGATTAGTATCTAGAATATATAAAGAACTCATGAGACCCAAGGGAAAACATTTAAGCATGTTAATATGAAATAAGTAAAATATAGGCAAAAAGGCTTTATTCACCAGAATCTAAAGCAACAGGTGGTAAAGAAGAGCACAAACCCTCCTCCTCACTAGCGGTTCAGGAGACAGGGACTGAGCCACAGTGAGAAATCCTCATAGCTGTCTCATGATGAACTAAGACGGGCAAAGCCACCAAAGGCCAGCAGCAGTAAGGAACAGACAGACCACCAGGGGCCAGTTCATGGGAATGTAAAACAGCACATTTCACTCAGGTTATAAAATTACATGTAGCTTGATCTACACATAAATGGGTTTTTATAACATTGGTGATATCTAGGTATAGACTGTAAATTGTATTAATGATAACTCCATGATGTGGGTGCTGATGATAGTTACTTATATAAGAGGAGAGATCACACAAAAAATAAATGGCCTGTCTCCTATATCATTTTGCAAGTTTCTGTGAGTCTATAAGTATTTGAAATAAAAAAAATTAAAGTTTGAGCATAGTGTCCCTATAAACGATGCCCCCTTTAATGAAAAGTGTACTATACGTGCCTCCTACTTATCTAAAGTGTTAATTCTCTAGGTTATAATCTCATTTCCCTCTTCCTAATTCATTACAATTATATCCCTGATGTTTTTTTCACGCATGGCGTCGACAGCGTCTCAGTACTCTATTGGATCACCGGGCAGACACTCACTAAACACTAATTTAATCAAAGATAAATGAGTAGGAAAGTGGGTAGCAATTTCCAAAACACCGAGTTAAGCAACTTGCCTTACTGCTAACCTTCTGAAAGCCTTTAATAAGGAGAGTTCCTGGTGAATCTCTAAGAATATGCCAGAGCTTAAAGCAATCCCCAAAGTATCTTTTCACACAAGGCTTTCTTGCAGGGAGCTAATTCATGGGTGTTTCATAAGATACCAGTTTGGGAAATTTTGCTGCGAATCTGTAGCTCCCACCCTCCCATACACCTACACCCTCTCGCACATCATTCCGCTTATGGGTTCTTTGTCTGGCTGCTGTATCTTCGTGATTCATGCTAGCTGTCCTATGGATAGCTCCCTGAGTGATCATTATACTCAGCCTAGCAACCTCCAAGCCCACTGCCCAAACTCCGATTCCTATTGTTTCACAAAATCTCCTTTTCAGGATTCAGACATTTTTACACTGTCTGCTTCCTCCTGGAGTCTATTTTTATCCGTTTCTGGGGAACGTGTTCCAAGTCTGTCGCCTTAGCCAGATGTTGTCTTTTAAGTCACCTTTATGTTTCCACTCAATAACTGGGCATCACCAAACCAGCTTGTCCAAAGCTGAACTCCAACTTCCCGAATTCTGCTCTTTTTTTTTTTTAAATCAGTTTTCTCATTTCTGGAAAATCTACCTCTACCAACCTCTTCAGTTCAGTGAGATAATATAACGGCAGCTTGGGCCTTCCTGCCTTCCCTCCCTCCAAATCATAGTATCGGAACTGGCATTCAGAAAGCACCTGTAACTTCCATGTGAGTGAAATCTTTCATACCAGTTTCATTAGGGAAAGTTATATTTAGGTAATGATACCAAGACAAACAGAGTGGAATTATGGAAAAAATCCATGGAACATCAAAGATTGGAGTATTTTCATTTGATTATTCTGCTTCCTTTCTATTCCATCTTTTCATTCATTAACAGTCCCTCCTTCCCAATCCCTGCAGTTCTCCCTGACTTTTTTCCTAAGCACTTGTAGCAGCCTGTGATCTGATGGCCGCCTTTTCCTTCCCTCCCGTTGCTATTTCACACCACTGACATTTTCATGCTCTTCGGAAGCATCTATTGGCTCCCACTGGATACTAAATTAAGTTTACAATTTTTAGCTTGGTGTTAAAATGCCTTACAATGTGTCTCACCCACTATCTCCGGCTATGTATTTGAAATTGCACTATTTATTCATTTATTTTTCTAATCCAACCCTTGCCTTCTTGATTACACATATCTATGCCTTAGGTTTATACATTTATTGAAATCAAAATTGCAATTTTGAAGGCCTTGACTCTTAGTTCCAAGCCACCACCCTATCTTGTTAAAGTTATTTTAACGAATTATATTAAAGAGCCTAAAGAATTATCAGTAGCATATGTGGAGAGAAAAGTTGACAGGAAGGAGCGCGTTAGCAAGAAAGCACTGATGTGAATTCAAGTGACTGCCCACGTTAATCTCTAGAAGGATCTAGAAAGAATGGGCGGAAAGATAGTCGTGTTGCTCTAAGTATAGGTGGGCGAATAGTTGATAGAGCCCAGTGCACCTGATAGAAGAAGGTTTAAAATGGGGGTCAAGTTTGGCTACTTGCCTCCATCACCCAGTCCGAGAAACTTACGTAGAAAGAATTGACATTCTAGTGTTCCTCAAGCCTTGGGTTCTCATCCCCCTGCTTCTCCATGAGCTCCTGGGGCTAATCATCGCCTACTTACTCCACATGAAGCAGGATCTGTTGTCCTCCCTCATCAACAGTGGGTTTCCTATGGATGACTGCTTTAAGGTTGACATAGAAGAAATAATGTGGGGTGATCACTCTCCTCCTAGTGTACTGATTGTCTGAGACTCCTGATGATGGGTCATCCATGAGTGAAGCCTTTCGCTAATGTGGTAAAAAAAAAAAACTTGCACTTCTTGCATGAACAGAACGTGGCTAGGGGTCTTAGTAGATCTCTGGAATCTGGTTTTCCTTTGAAGAGTTCCGTTTTTGGTCTTCATTTGTATTGCATAATTGGTTTCCTAAGATAAAATTAAGACTATCACCATTTCATTGGAATCAATACCTATGGAAGGATAAAAGAAAGTGAATTAAGAAGGAGGAGAAACGAGGCTCAAGAGAGGATGACTGACTTCCTGAGGAGATACGGAGGGCTGTTAGAGAGCTGGAGGAGTGGGAATATAGGTCTTGATATTTAGACCAAATACACATTGACAGCATCCTGCCCTAGTGGGGAAAGACAGCTCTTCTCATCAAAGGCATTTCTCAAGGAGGAGTGACTGCTGAGGGCTGTCTGTCAGTCTTACTTTCAGTAGCTAGAAAAGAGGCTGTTACTTGGGTTTTTCTTTTTCTTGTCTTTTTTTGCTGAGAATTTTAATACATGAACATATTATAACCTAATCATCATCGCCTAACATTGCCCCCTTAAGAAACCCCTTCCTCCTTCATTCCAGAGAACTGCACCATGTAGTAGCCCCTCTTCTGTTTTCATGTCTCATTCTTTTCTTTTCTTTTAGTTTTGCCCTCTGCCATCATTGATGTAGGAATGTTGATTAACTCAATATTGTTTAGGTCTTATGGAGGTGGTGGCCTACACTTTGAGGTCATGAATTTACCTTCATGTTTGGATGATGGTGTCCCGAAAAACTCCCTGACTCTTAAATCTCCTGCACTCTTTCCACACCCCTTTTCTGCAATGATCCCTGGTCCTTAGTGTGATATAGATGTCACATGTATCCACAGCCACCTCCACAAAGGAACTTCTCTGGCAGCTGAGAGAGCAGCAGTCTGATTCCTTCTGAGATGTCTCGTCCACTGTGGAGCCCTCAAGTACAACTCGTTCTCATCACCTTGATGAATCTCGGCTCTCCCCAAGGGTCACTGTCATCTGCAAAAAGACGCTTCCCTAAACAAAAGTGAAACAGCACTCCATGGACTTGGGTGGTCCGGCACAACAATGGAGTCTGATGCCAGGTAATGTTGGGTGTATGGAAATCAGCGATGCCTGGCAGAGAGATACAAACGCTATCTTCTGGCAAAGCTGAGTTGGACAGTGGTTAGGATTCTTGTGTTTCTCTCACTGTGTGAGGAATGATGGGTACTACTTACAGCTGGTAGGAAATTCCTTAATAAACTGTCACTAACATTGTTAAAACCACTTTCTGCCTCATTCTGTGCCTCTTCTTCACTTTTCAACTCCTCTTTTGCCCAAAAACATCACTTTCACTCTTTGTACGTCAGATACCTATCGTTCTTGTGGATGAAAGAAGGTTGAGTCACCTAAGGGTGACCTGACAGGTAGACAATTAGACAAAAAAGGAGAAAATTAGGGGGATTTATGGATGAAGGGATGGGTATTTGATAAAAAAAATTATAGTACTCTCTGGCCAATTACTTTGAAGTTTACATTGTTCCTTCTGTGCAAATGTCAAGGAGAAGAAAAATATTGCTGAACCTAGAATTTTGATAAGAAACAAAGTACACAACTGCCAAAGGGGATTAATCTTGTTAATTTCAAATTTATTGCCTCAGATTCTATTCTGCTTCATTCAATTCTTCCAAACAGTGGTTTTACTATGAAGTTTTGTTTCCTTGTCAGTAATCTCCTTCCTCCTCCTCCTTCTTATCCTTCTCCTCTTCAGCTTTTACATTCTTCTTTTCCTTCTTCTCTTCCTCTTCAGTGCTGAGCAGTGACCCCAGAGCTTTTATAATTCTATTTTCTACCAGTGGTCTGCATTTCCAGCCCCCGCCCCCAGCTCAGGTCCAAAATAGCTACCACAGACCATTTATTGACTGGGTATCCACGTAAGAAAGATTAACTAATCACATATCCATATCCTGTCTTCAAGATTATAGAATAAAAACCAATCCAAACTTGATGTATTCCTCAAGATGACCTTCCATTTTATATATTCTAACAGCTGAACTTAATAATCATCACTGAAAATACAAGGTATATTAAAAGAAAGAAAAATATAGTAAATATCCAATATTTTTTATGAGATGAATAAATGAATCATCAAGTTCAAACCTTTAGGGATGATTGGATAAAGTTGTGGTGCTAGACAATCAGGCTGTGGACATGGCTTGAGACCAGATTCCAAACCAGGAATAGAAACAGGGAAGTGAGAGTTAACTGGATAGTCGGGAAGATAGTGTGCTGATTTTAAACAGAGCTTCTTCTGTTTTCTTCTTCTTTCCTTTTTTGTCTATTTTAAGGCTTTAGCTGGAATCCTGACATTTCTCAATTTTGTTTTCAGTTTACAGCAAATGCACTTATAGTATGATTTAAATAATAAAGCATTTTGCGTAGTGATCTTTTCACATTTTGAATAATCACTCAGTCGTTTTCCCCAAGCATATTTATATTAAGACATTTAGGAACAAATTTGATGCCAATTTTCAAACATTTCAAACAAACTTCAAACAGTCAGAAAGCAAACATCTATTCAACGGGCTGGAATGGGGCTGTCGGTTTGTCAATTTTGGCACAGAATGAAAACCGGAAGAAGTGCAGGCATCCTCTTAGCCTCGGTGCTACAGTTTTAAACACTTGCCTCCTTGCCAGCTCTTTTAATGCATAATGTTTTAAATTTAAAAGATTTAAATCCTTTACCCATTCCTTGCTGAATATGTAGGTGCTGACTAAACTGTGGAAGACAAACCATTTGGGGGCTGCAGAGATGGCCCCATGGATAAGGTGCTTGCCTGCAAAGCCTAACAACACAGGTTCAATTCCCTAGTACCCACATTAAGCCAGATGCACAAAGTGGACCGTGCATCAGTTTTGCAAGTGGGTGGAGGCCCTCGCATGCCTGTTCTTTCTGTCTGTATATTTTCTATCTCTCTCTGCTTGCAAAAAAAGAAAAGAAAAAGAAAAAATATATATTTAATATAACAATATATAAATAATATATTTAATATAATAATATATATTTATATTTATTTAATGTATTAATATAATATAAAATTATATATTTATATTTATTTAATATAATAATATATAAGTATATATTTAATATAATAATATATAAATAATATAATGTTTAATATTTCACATATATACGTATATATATATTAAAGACAACCAATTTTGTCCTAACCATATGGTTCTCATTCTTTGTGATTTGGTTCATGTGTGTTCCTTAAGTGCCTTTTATAATGCTATTGTCTACCTACTGTTTAATTTCCAGATTTCTACAGTTAACTATTATTACCTTTGTGGTCTAGCATATGTCATAGTACTATGTGCAGTTACTAATATTTAGCACAAAGGACATGTTTGATAAAATCTTTTGAATTAAACAAGTGCACAGACTACAAAAGAACATAAAAAATAAGGAAAGAAAGGCTTCTATAGAAAATCAATGAATGCATACTTTGTAATTTTGCATTTGTATTTTGCGTACAAATTGTGTATAAATTTTTGCATACATATTTTTGTGTGATAGAAGATGTTATAAATTATAAACTCTACTTAGGGATGTACACATGAGGTAGTAAGGGAAAGTGTACAATTATCTGCAATTTACTCTGAAATGTTTAAAAAAAGATTGCTAGGTAGATAGATGGATAAGTGATTTGAAGAATGACTATAGTAAAATATTAATAACAGAAAGTAGGTGGGAGGGATGTGGCTTCTCACTATCAAATGCTTTCAATTTTGCAGCGCAGTTGAAAAATTGTGTAATGAAATGTTGGCTAGCAAAAAATAAGAAGAAAAGTAATGAGTAGCTACAGAGCAAATAGATGTAAACAAAGGCTCTCGGGTGATCTCTTCTGACTCATTCAGTATTAACTCAATAATTTTTCATTCATTTATTTTAGTGCATCTACTATGGACCATTGTAGTGAAGTGAATATTGTTGTCTTTGTTTATAGAGAGAATGCCACACATTCTCATTAGGTTGCCCAGAAGGAGGTGATAAAACCTGAATTTGATCTAGTTATGTCTGATTCAACATCCTGAGCTCTACAAGATGTGAAGAAAACTATCCTTGGATTAGAAAGACCTCCGAGAGGTAGGAAAGAACCTGCACAGAGTCTTTCTATGGCAGGATCAACCACTGAAGCTCCCAAGGTAGGCTTTCTTTATAGTCATCTACATCTGTGATGATAGCACAACTCAGAAGTTGGGAGATTATTGATGGTTTCTGCACATTTTTTAAAGTATGAGCAGGGACATTTAATGAAGACAGCAACCCAGGATTTGTATCAGCCCAAAGCCATTGCATAATTCATATGCAATATTTTATTTATTTCCGGGAAATAAAGTATATATTTAAGGTCTGAGCATGAAGCTGTGGAAGTCACATTTATCTGTCTTCCCATTGTACACATTAGAAAACACTCATAAATATAAGCTGGGTTGGTTAGATCAAAAGAGGTAGAAAAATGTATTACAGCAAAAGGGGCCTGGGTTTAAGGTCAAAATCAGTTATCTCGTGGGAAGAGTACCTAATTTACCTGTGCACACGTTCATTTTAGGTTCATGAGCTTGCTGCTGGTTGTCCACATCTTAGTTGCTCCTTCTGTAAAGTGAAGCAATCATCTACATGGAATTGCTGCTACAAACAATGGGATTTGACACATGTGTTTGTCTCTGATCAACTTCTCTCAAGTTCACTGAAATGAAAGTCCAATATTAGGTGAGTGGGGTGGGGCAGCTTTCTTGGAAAAAAGGGAAGGAGGGGAAAGTAGACAACTGTGTGACTATCAGTGATCGTCAATGGTTTTAGAAACAGCACTAACAAGAATATCATAGACCAAATGCAGTAAGATAAATTAGACAAAAGTGTACTACGAGCCAACAAGAAAAGAGTGTTGGTGAAGAAATATTTAGAGCATCTTCTCTGGGAGATAAGAGGAGGTATTGAGTTAATAAAACATCAACTAGATAATACCAAAATAATGATCATATATGAGGACAGTAGTTTATATTAAAAGGTCCATATAAGAAGTAATATTACAAGTATTGAAATACTTGAGGATACCACAGTGAGAAGAAAACATACAATTAGTGATTCTT
Organism: Zapus hudsonius; assembly: GCA_004024765.1. NCBI lineage: Eukaryota > Metazoa > Chordata > Mammalia > Rodentia > Dipodidae > Zapus > Zapus hudsonius. The sequence goes on along the minus strand of PVHP010003150.1, from coordinate 58,853 downwards.
GGCCAGAGTTTATTATGAATATTTGATAGGTAGGCATTTCATGAAAATGTAATAATAAAAAATGAAGTGAAGAAATTATTAAAATTATTCCTCATTACCAGTGGCTTGTTTTAGATTAAAAAGGTACATTAAATATCCAGTGTGCATATTGGAAAAAATACACTGAATGCCATTATAAAATTTATAGAACAGAATGACAAAGAAATGATCTCGAAGGCTTACACAGAGATCAAAATACACAACCAAGAGACTGGAAAGCTTGCTCAGTGGTTAAGGCACTTGCCTGCAAAGCCTAACAATCTGGGGTTCAATTCCCCAGTACCCATGCAAAGCCAGATGCCCAGAGTGGCACAGGCATCTGGAGTTCATTTGCAGTGGATGGATGCCCTGGTGTGCTTATTATCTCTCTGTGTGTGTCTGTCTCTCATCTCTTTATCTCATTCTCTGCTTGCAAATAAATAAATAAATAAATAATATTTTTAAAAAATACTCAAAAGTAATTTGGAATTATGCCTCAGCACCAGCTAAAATTTGAAGACAAAAAATGCCTTCTAAGATTATAAAATGAAATTAGTCTGTACCAAGTGCATTATATCTAGACAAATCAGCCTTGAGGTATGATGGACTTAGAAGAAGATATTTGCAAATATATAGTCCAAATATATTACCTACTAAGGACCCTGTCTAAGGAAGCTTCTAGAAGATTTACATGAGCAGCATGGGAGAGACAAGAGAGATGAAGACTTGAGAACAAAGGAATAACGAACCCCTCACAGGACAAAGACAAAGGAAATACCCAGGATGACGTGAAGAGTTGTTTCAAATGACAGTTCCACACCACGCTCTGAAAGCAGTGCGTCCTGGAAGGAGATAGACAGTTGTAGAAAGTGTCCTCATCAAAACTGGAGCCAATGGTCTAGACTACCTTGACAGGAGATTCATATTTCAACCATAGATTTAGGTGATGCACTATTGACAAAGAGGCAAAAACTCTTTCAGAATTATAATAGCAACGATTGATTGTGAAAATGTGATACTTTACTAGGAAACATTCCATTGAAATGCATTGTGATAATTATGTATAGTACATAAGTACATAATAAACACTGACCATTCACTTGTATAAAGCATTGGATATCTTTTGTGAACATCTATAAAGAGACAAGAGAAATGGGAGGAGAAGGGAGATAGGGAGAGAGAATAAGAGAATGCTTGTCATGAGACAGCAAACAAATGAATCTGATGTCCATGCTGAGAAATCAGTACATGATAATTAATATTCAAAACAGAACAAGAATATTATTTAGACATAGGAAAGCAAACAATATCTGGTGAAAATTATCAAGTGATGTTGAAGAAATTATGAGATAGAAGTTACTACATTTGGAATAAAGGTTTGCTGATTTTTTTGTTAACCATATTATAGAATGATGTGATATTTTTGAGAACTATGAGCATGTTATACCTTTGTAAAACACCACTTAACATAAGCATAAGTTAGGACCCATCTCGATAGCTCAGGAGAGAAAGCAGGGCTCCGTGGGCTCATTTGCACTCACCATCTAGTTTTTCCTTTCCAAGCTGTACAAAAGGCATTGGAAACATCGCTATTCTCTCATTGCCTTGATTCTTTTATTTATTTTTTTAATTAAAAAAAAAACCTTTATTTAAAATTTACACAGGGCTGGAGATCTGGCTCAGGGGTTAAAGGCACTAGCTTGCACAACCTACTGGCCTGGGTTCAATTCCATGTAATGCCAGGTATACAAAGTGACATATGCATCAGGAGGTCCTGGCATGCCCACTCTCTCTGTATTTCTCTCTCTCTCTCTCAAATAAATAAAAGTAAATAATTTATACTACCTTTTCCCACCACCTTCCTTTGCCCCTCCTTGCCTGTCCTTCTCTACTTAGCTTTCTCTTCTTTATAACAATTCTTTCTTCTTTAGTGATGTCTTTCCCCCTCCTCCATCATCCAGAAGAACATGCTGACCGGTCCAATATTACACAGGTCTTGCACAAGTAACTATAGTCTCTGTGATGTCATCAATACAATAACCACTTCCTGTCTGAAAGACTGTTTTGAAGCACTCCTCCCTTTCCTTTGCCTTTGACATTCTTTCTGCCACCTCTTCTGCTTTGTCTCTGAGCTTCAGAGGGTGTGATACAGATGTCTCATTTTGTGCTAAACCTGTAACTTCTCTGGCATTGTCAAGTTTTCACTCTCCCTAGCAGTCACTGATAACTGTAAAGAGAAATTTCTCTAACCAAAGTGAGAGAGCAGTCACCGGTGGGTGTTAACATAAATATTCAGAGGGAGATTTCATGAGCATAATCTGTCCATTTAGCCAAAGGGCAGTAACTTCTATCCTAGGGCCTATGACCTGACCAGTCATAGGCTATTAACTAAGTTTTCAGTATCAAGCATGAATTCCTTCCTTTGGAACAGGCCTCAAATCCTATCAGAGAGTCATTGGTTACCCTCATAACAGACATACCACTCATGCACTAGTGGATACGTCTTGCTTGGCTGGCCAGTTGAGTAACTCACCAGGTCCACTGCTGGTTATAACTCCTCCCTGGTCCCCATCTCCCCCCCCAGCAAGCTACATAGAACTTTCTGGTACTACAACAGCTAGCCAACAGGGAGGGAACTTCCAGCTCTGGTTCAGCTTGATTTCTCTGTGTTTTGCAACTGAAGCATATAGTATCTTCTGCAATAGAATCTTACTATTTACTTCTGGTAGGCAACCAAGAGCATTGGCCATATCTTGTATCATTTGGGGGGGCTCATGGGGTCTCCCTGTCCATTGGGAGTTATACCACCTTGGCACCTGTATTTTCTGGTACCAACCTATGCTTTCTGGGCACAGCATTATCCATTCCCACAAGGTACTTGTGTCCAAACTCTCTCCTGATTAAATTTAATTTTTAATTTGCTAACAAAAAGTGGGTTTTCATATGGCTTATTATGAGCATCTTTTATTTAGTCTATGGTCTAATTGTGGATTATCTCATTTCTAAACTGAAGACAGTTTCATTAAAAAGGTAGAGCTTATTCCACATCTTTGATATAGGTATTGAAAAAAGTAGTGAATGACATTGGTTCGGAATAGCTTGTAGCAAACAGGAATAAATGTGCATAGAATCATCATTATGTAGAGTCATTTAAAATGATGTACACATTTAAAAAACTTACAATCTTTTATCAATTAGTTAGATTTACTCTGCAACATATATATATATATATATATATATATGAAATATATATATTTCAAATGAGTATTTTCCCTGGAAAATACATATAATACTATCATTTTAAGAAAATAAATAAAATAAACCGTTATCAACTAGATATTTAAAGACAAAAATTTTTTAAACACAGGATAGTATATTACTTCATAGTACATTACTGTAGTATATTATAGTCTGTTATATTTTTAAACAATTTGGAAAATACCTGGACATAGAGCAGGTAAATAATAGTGATTTTTATTGTCTGTGAAGCTTTCTGTAGTTTCAAATTTCCCATAGTGAACACATTTTATTTTTATAATCAGAGATAAAACTTTGATTTTTAAAATGCAAATGAGTTTTGGAAGATAAATCTGGCTGTCATAGGAAGAAATGATATGGAGATTAAATGAGAAATAGTAACATCTGGCATTCCCAGACAAAATGCTGACTGTTTTCCAAGGTAACTTCTGAAAGCAAGGTGACCTTTGTCCAACATAGGTTAGGCTCCTGATGTGAGTTAGTATCCAGGCAACATCTATAACTATGTACAACAATATCTGGAGAGATTGCTTTACTCAGCTCCATGCAACAACAATAAAATGTGTAGCAAAAAATAACTTAAACCATTATTCATGAACATTGCTAAATGCCAGTATTGAGCAGGTAGTAAACAATTTTAAAATATTGGGTGATCGGATAAAGGCTGCTGGGATGATAACTCCACAGTTTATTGTATCTTTCTCTCAAATGTAATTATGTAAAACAACCCATAGGAGTTGCTGGTTGTATTCCACATTTAGGCTTTAACTCCTTACTTATTTGGGAACCATTTAACCCCATCAGCAACCACTATCATGAGGTAATCATGTCCACTGGGGTTCCCTCTGAACCTGACCTTGTTATGTCCTCTGAATTGCTTCTACTGTCTGTTGCTTTCTGTGTTGACCTGCAGTTAGCTGCCCACTCCATTTTCAAGGCCCTTGTTACTATTGCATAAGACCTCTCTTTGATGCTGGCTTGAATCATGTTACTGTATGTGAATTATCATTGCAAGGAAACTTCCTTTTCTCAAAGATAGATTCTAAACATTTTCATTCATTCCTTCTTTTCATCAAATATACATTGAGAACATATGCGTTTTTGATGTTCCCTAGTGACCAAATACAGTTTCTGACCTTGGGAAGTTACAGTGTAGGACAGACAATTAACATTTCAACTATTACTGAATGTATACTTAAATCCAGTGCAGTAAAGGAGACATATAGAGAAGCCTCTAACCCAGGGAAGGTGGGACTCTTCCACCTCTCTGAGGGGACGCCCTTTACTACACTACTAGGATCCACACCACACAGTTTCCTGGCATGAATCTGAGTAAGAGAGGGCACTTCCTCTGGAATGTACCATGGCTCTTATCCATCGCTGTGACTATACTGAATAAGCCTGGCATTCTCAAGGCATCAGGGCCCTTCACGTTGACATTTTCCCCCATCCAATTACTCCAAGATAAATTTTGAGTTCTGTCAATGCTTATGAGAAAATCTGTCTTGTTTAGTCTCTACCTCACATAGTAGGTGTTTCGTGAATATGAGCTGGATGAATAAGTAGAAGCAAGGGCTGGGAAGGTTTCTTCATTCATGATTCAAAAATCAAGGAATTCCATGAGATGGCCATCAAGTCTTACATTAAGTTCGAATTGCTTTAGTGATTTGTCAAAGAGGGCTTTTAATTGGAATAAGTTTTCTCTTCTCTTTATGTCAACTTGTCCTCAAAGAAGAGACACACACTATATGCTGAGTCAAGGCCATAAAATCAAATGCATATGGACTAATGGTGTCAAGGAGTATACATGAGTTCTTGGTTACTTAGAAGAGGTTTCTGATTCTGGTTCTGCCAGTTGTTCTCTCAGCCCAAGACTGATTCAATAAACATCTCTGGGCTCCGTTTGTATCATCTTGAAAAGAATAGCAATGTGTGCATGGAACACTGAAGGCATTCACTCAGTGCATATTTGTTCAATGAATGAACTCACCAGAAGGCTACATGAAATAGCCTATCTATTTCACATGACATGAGTTGTTCAGATGTTTGTTTCCCACTTTCAGACAGTTTATAATTTAATACAATGAGGATTCTTCTGACTTTACAAGAAAGTGCACATCTTCTTGAATTTTCAGAGGAAGAAAACTGTATGACTTTTCTTCGTTCCCACAGAATTTAAATAGAAGGGAACAAGTGAAACGAGACAAGCAATTTATTAATCAATTTCACAATGGACCCATATTACATTATCTTTGAGGTCCTTTAACAAACAAAAATTAATTTCTAAACCCACAAGTTGTTGGCACATTGATAGACTCCTTAATTATAGGGTCTTTGGTTTAGAAAATAATGATTGATTATTTTAGCCTGTATTTCACTTAGTTATGGATGAGACCCTGAATATTTGCACAGACAAATTATCTCAAAGTTATTATGATTAATAAGTATTATAGACAGAATGTCTGAGTTATTGCAAAATCTGAGACAATGAAAACAATTTTCTAGAGTGTCTGAAAGGTTTGTTCTGGAGTAGATGACAGGAAATTTGGAAAATGAATTGTGCTTCTGTTCATTTATTCCACCAATATTTGTATTTGATAATTTCTAAACAGCAGACATTGAGTTGGACAGTGGAGATAAAAGGTTAGAAAAAAATTCCAAGATGATCAAAGAGTAATGGCAGAAATTCAGCCTTATATAAACAAATTCAATATGGTCTTAGAGGTGCCTTGAAAGGGTTCAAGGGGAGTCACAGATGTGCAATGCTATCTCCTATGCTCAAAAACAATCCTAAACTGCCTCACAGAGGAGCTGGCATGATGCAAAGCTGGGTAAATGTGTCCATGGATAAGGCGGAGGAACACAAGACTACAGAAATAGAGTGTGCAGACATCTGGAGAGACAAAACCTACATTGTTCTGAGGGGCAACTTCCACAGTCTTGGCTCTAGAGTGGAAGGCATCAATGAACGCCTGAGGCTGGGATTGTAGTAATCCCTCAAAGTCAGTAATCACACAAGGGAATGACTAGCAGTCACCTTTTGAGGAGACCATTTTGGTGACAACATGGCTTCCCGATGAAGACTTCAGCTGCATTTATGAGGCTGTTGGGGAAACAATAGGAAGCGTGGTGTGTGTGTGTGTGTGTGTGTGTGTGTGTGTGTGTGTGTGTGTGTGTGTGTGTGTCTGTGTCTGTGTGTCTGTGTGTCTGTGTCTGTTTGTTGGGATGGATTCTGAGGTCAAAGGAGGAATTCACTAAAGGCAAGGTGACCCTCAGGATTCTAAATGAAGATGCTGGGTACAGGGTCAAGCTTGAGGGCATTCACAGAGCTATGTGGACTCTGTGCTAGAAATAGGACTGACAGACAAGGTCGGTTTCTCAGCAAGTGGGATCATGGGAAATCTGTAGTTCAGGGATTTTCTTTTTCAGTCTTTAGAGACTAATAAGATTTAAGGAAGTATTTGACAAAGAAACTCATTTTTCAAAACAGGACTTCTTGCTGTTTTAACTCTAAGAAAGGTATTAAGCTATGCCTTGCCAACAGAAGATTAGGAGAGAAACTAGATTCACCAAAATTTCTGGGGTTTTATTTTGGTGCATTTATCACATATGGTAAACAGGAGGAAAGGTTTCTACTTTATTCACAAGGCAAGCACATCAGGAGAATGGGCGAATGCTCAGTCATGTAGAAGTATGGCTTCTCTCAGGCTGGGTTTCAAACTCATATCACAACTGTGTTTTCTTATTCATAAGAGAATCAAATGGAGTGTGTGTCATGATGAGTCTTTGTCTTCTTTCTGGCTAATCCTTGTGATGTGGCTGCTCCTGTTTGATCTTTCCTGCTCCATTTTCATGCAGTCGCTGCTCAGAATGTTCAGACAATTAGCAATTGTAACAGGGCTACTGGATTCCCAGTGAAGGTGTACTAAAGCAATAATAAGAAAATGGTGAAATCCAAGTTTAACTATTATGTGCATGGACACTATGAAGTAGAGAGTATTCCAAGAATGAACACAATGCCAAAGCTTAGTATCACACCTTAAAAAGGGTGAGGCTTCCAGTTTTTAGTTCCAAACTCATGCTACATCACCCTTAGTCTAAGTTCCTGGAAAGACAGCTTTCTACACTTAGACCCTTGAAATCGGTTGGAATTCAGCTGAGCCACTTGCTACCAGGATGACCTGAGAACCAATTGCTAGGTCTCTCTGCTCTTCATTTGCTCACACACTCATTCATTCATGGAGGTGAAATAGCACAATTGTCATTACTTTGGAAGTGTGTCACTGAAGGAATGCATTCACAGTTTGCAGACGAGGAAATTGAGGTACCAAGAGATCTCATGGGAGGTTCATAGTGGAAGCAAGGCTGGATGGTGTTTCCTTGAGGTTTCCATTGGTGTTGGCCAAAGTAGGCGGCAAAAGACTGTATGATTCTGTTTCAAAGGGAAGCAGAACTATGAACTTGATTTGGGTTCCATGGAATTGTATCGGCACTTTCTCTTTGTCCTTAGATCTGTTTAGGGTAGTAGGGCTTCAGGAATAATGCAGGAAATAATATTTGGGTAATTTATCACTCCTCCCCTTGACTTAGCTGCTTAGGTCTAGCCTAGGGGAGAGAATCCGGGAGCCTTGCTTTCCAATGAAGTCCATCAATCATTCAATCCAGTCCTTGCCCCCAATACTCAGAGAAGAGCTGGAATAGTTACAGGGAAGTGTGCTATCGTTTGTGGGAAGAGTCAGCCCATAAATATGGCCATATAAGATGCATGCCTTGAAAAAAAGAAATTGTTTTGCAATAAAGAGAAGTCATGATTATCAGGGCAAGAACCATGAAATAGATTGGAAATAAAATATTCCTTTATTAAGTCTCCATTTCTGTGTTGCAGAAAGGGAAATAAATAATAAACTGCAGAGCTGGGGCCTGAGAACATATTGCCAAGGGAGGAGTCTAAAGACTTGACTATGAAACGAAGACCCGGCTTTGGAGACAGTTAAATATATTGGTGAAATCAGAATAAATTTTCAAGTTTTCCGCTGACCTGACATGCAATGTTTCTTTATTCCCTGACTTTTAAGCATAAGACGGACCTTTAATTTTTTTTATCTCTTTTGTCTTAATCTCTCTTGATTTCATTTTAAGAAGTACTTAGACATTGTTAGGCTCAAATAAATCCTCTGATTCATTAGGATTCATTGAGATTCTATAATATGGTGTTTTAAATAATACCATAATTAACATTCTTTGTGCTCATGCTTTTATTCTCTGCTAATCTCTCTTTTGTCTCACCTCCATGCACTGCCTTGAAGCTATCAGAGTGAATTTCATAGAATATATATGCATACATATGTATGTATTTATAAGGTAGACTTGCAGGCAAGGTTCTGACTGCTTTTATTTTGTAGGTCATTGCAATGTCAAATTCACATGGAAGTCTTTAGTAAACTGTGCTTTGTGCTCGTAAAGGAATGTGCTAATTTTTCTCTTCTCTTATCCTTTAAAAAAAACGTCATATCTTGATGAATTTATAAATCAGGCTTTAAGGTTTTATTAAGTTTCAGGAAATAGCAAATTAAAATCTCATTCACAGATGCTCCATTAATTTCATTTGTTATCAATAAATGCAGTTACATGTCTAGATACATTCAAATGTGTCCTACAAATATGCATTCATAATAAAATCCCAGCAAGAAATGTAACGCACTGTTGTGTAAAGCATATTGTAATGACGAGTATGTGTTTAATACATAATTGAAATTATCAAAATGTGGGTGTATAAATGATAGCAGAATTTAGAAATGAACTTTCAAATTTGTATATGTAAATTTATCATAAGAATTGTTCTCTTTTTCCTGTGAATGTGTGGGTTTAAATAATTACTTGATAGGCATCCACACATATTAATGGTTTCCAAGCAGGTCATAATTAATCTGTCCTCCTAAATATGTAGTTGAGGGATGTCTTTATCCTTTAAATCACTGTACCTGCTAAAAAAATGTGTCACAGCTCATGTTTATCTGATAGAGGTTCTTCTTAAGTCAATGAGCGTTTCCAGTGTTGACTATGGTGGGCCATTATTTTGGCTTTTTTTGTGATTCATACTCAAGACTGTTCAATGTGAAATTTTCTCTGAAGAATAAAAGAGCCAGAAATACCCAGGCTGTCTTGCTGTTTAGAATAAGGGTGTCAAAATACAGATCTTGAGCAGGAGGAGACTGACCAGCTCTGAGAAGCTGATAGCAGCCCACGCTAGTTGTGAAGATGAAATTTGAACCAATGGCTAAGAATAATTTGCCCAACTTCATAGTGTGTGACCAACCTAAGTGTCCCACAATAAAGAAGGAGCCTTTATGGAAAGGAATTCCCAGCCACTGGCAGCATTCGTGCAAAGACAAAAGAGCAATTTGGGAGGAAAGGTAGTTTTCTCTATGAGGTCCTCAAAGTTTCCTTCAATTTGGACATTTTATAATTCTCTCCCGAGGTTAGCAGGAAAAGCAGTAATTCCTGTGACTTTTTAAGTCAGTGTGTCAAATCTTTTTGGTCTCCTAGGGAGGTTTTATCGTCTATGAAAATAACTTATGATTTAGTATGTCAAGCTCTTAGAACTTCAGCTTAAAGCAACCAACATTGGAGTTCAAATATCAACAAGTATTTAATTAAAGTCACACCAAAAACATTATTAGGCTTTTTATGGGTTAGCTTGTATTTCTTAAAGTTCATATGTAGAATTACAACATCTGCTACTTCAGAATGTGAACTTATTTAAAATAGGATCATTGTAGAGACAGTCAAGGTGAAGTCACTAGAGTGACTTAATCCAAAGTGACCCTTGTCATTCTTAATGAAAGAAAGAATAAAAGGAAGAAGGAGCAGGAGGAGGAAAGAAAGAAAAGAAATAGAAAAGAGAGGGAAGGAGAAAGGTACACAAGAACACCATGCATAGACTGGAGGTGTGGTAATATTAGCCAAGGAAATTTCAGAAGCCAAAAGAAAAGCCAGTCACAGATTATCCCTAGTTACCAAACACCTCAAACTATGAATTTTCTCTCTCTGTGTCTCTCTCCATCTCTTTCTCTCTCTCTCTCTCTCTCTCTCTCTCTCTCTCTCTCTCTCTCTCTGTGTGTGTGTGTGTGTGTGTGTGTGCCTTGAGACAGGGTCTTACTCTGTAGCTGTTGTAGATTGCTCATGTCATTGGGAAGAACCTCCAAAGCAGGTATACATGGGAAGAAGAAGGGATTTATCTGAAGCTTACAGGGGAAGATCCATAATGGTGAAAGCCACCCCCCTTGCCAGCTTTCACAGATCCAGAGAGAGAAAACCCATCACCAGAAAGTCCTCCACACAGAGCTGACTGCTCTTTGCATGCCTATAGCTGAAAGTCCAGTAACATTTTAGGGCTGGAACCTAGGATTCACCCATAGTGACACCTCCTTAAAGTTATGAGCTTTAACAAAACTCCTGAATCTATTGGGGGACAGCCATTCAAACCATGGTAGCCCTGGCGAGCCTGGAATTCATCAACAACATTCTGTCTCAATCTCTCAAATGTTGGGATTACAAGTATGAGCCATTGTGCCCAGAAAAAAAGTCTTCTTGGTCTTTTGTAGTGGTGGTGGAATTTTTGATGTTCTCCTGTGGTCCAGGCTAACTTTGAATTTACGGTGTAGCTAAGCATCCTTGAACAACTTATCCTTTTGCCTTACCTCCCAAGTTCTAGAGGGATCACGTGTGTGTGTGTGTGTGTGTGTGTGTGTGTGTGTGTGTGTGTGTGTTACTGTTTTACTGCATCCTTGTGGTTAATCCAGGCCTTAAACAGGAGTCTTGATGGCCGGCTCTTGCCTACTATAACCCATGTAAGAAGAGATAGGAGAAAGTCTTCTCTTTAAGTAATAGCTCTTTTTCACCAATTGAATATAGAAAAGTTAAGCTTTGGGAACATAAGATAGTTGAGGAGATATTTTCATCACTGTTAAGAGTTGTCAGTGCTACACACAGAGGTAGAAAAGCCTAAATGATCAACTCCCTTCTTATTTACTTCTGGTTCATATGAAACCCAAAGATTTATCATCAAAACACAAGATTTGTACACACAGAGTAACTACTTATTAATAATTTTTTTAAAAATTTCAAAGGGCTGGAGAGATGGCTCAGAGGTTAAGTCACTTGTCTCCAGTGCCTGAGGCCCCCGGTTCAATTCCCCAGGACCTACATAAGCCAGACTCACAAGGTGGTGGCCTTGGTGTTCTCTCTCTCTCTCTCTCTCTCCCTCTCTCTCTCTCTTTCTCTCTCTCTCTGTATATTTATCTCTCTGCTTCAAAATGAATAAATAAAAATATTATAAAAAAATTTTAAAAATCTGGGGACATCTGCCTCTTGGATTCCATGGATTTTTGTTTATGTAGGTTAGGTCTGATTTGCAAAACACTTTGATACCTTCAGTACCTATTAGTTTCATCTCTCCAATTGCAGAAAGTTGGCAAAAAAAGGTTAAATTAAAAGAGCTTGCTTCATTTTAGATGAGGAAAATGAAATAAACTGCTGTAGGAACCAGGATATTAGCATTTGATGACAAATTATTTAATCATGACTTCCACTAATCCTTCAAGGTTTCTGCATGCTTTGAAATTAGGGAGGCTGAAATTATATCTGCTTGGAAAATTTAAGTATCTTGTCCTCATCATCCTCTCATTTAGTTATTTGATGCGAATAGGAGGATAATGACATCCACAATTAATCAGATATTAATTTATTTTTATTGATCATATTTTCTGGTCCTGGGGGATTAAACCCAGGGCCTCACAAGCTGGGAAAGTGCTTGCCCACTGCGCCTCACCCACAGCCCTTAAACAGATATTTTGTCATTCATTATTTGGTCCTGAAGTACATGGTCCTTTTGTTATAAAAATAGTAATATTTCCAGTCGAAGCTTCACTCTTATCTTTGGATTTGGAATAGGAATGGCTAGACTCAGGCAGGCCACCTCCAGAATGTGAGGGTAAGTGACGAGGAGAACAACTGAGATTTGATGACACTTAGCACACTGCATTTCTCTGCAGACCTCAAAGAACTTCCTGCTTCCCTCCTGCCTCTGGAGTGGAGGAAAAAGTTTTATTACTTCAAAATCGATATCGTAAGAAATGGATAGTTAATGCATTCCATTTGGGCTCTGTGCAGATATTTAATTTATGATGAGCTGTAACATCTTAATACAAATAGATTGAATTCCTGCGTGATATGAACTAAAATTTACTGAGCATCTATTATGTTTTTAAGCATTCTTTGCCTCATTATCTATCATTTGCCCATCAACCTGAAGGGGTGAGGGAAAGTATAATTATAAATTTTTTCACAAATCTTTCATCATCCTATGCATACCTTTCCAGCGTTAGCACAGATCGTCTATGTAAGAGAAGAAATCAGGAAATGTTTAAATAGGTCTTTCCTTCTTTTAGACATGTAAGTGTAAAATTACATCTCAACGAAGTGAAGACAATTATTTATCTAACTTATTTAAGGTCTGTGAGGAAGGACACAGGCACTCTATCCATGTTTGCATAATTATTGACAGTTTCGGAATTTTCTGAAGTGGTGATTTTCTGCTCATCTACAACATTTATCTGAAGTTTCTCTAGGTCTAGAATGCAGACTTGCTACTATCTTGCCCATAAAAGTTTTAATTTTGAGCCATTTTCATGATCGGTATCATCAGGGCTTCAATTGCAGACTCATTTTCTGATGTACAGACAAGAATGGGCTGGGAAGCTTAAGGAAAATGTGGAGTGGAAACCCGCAGAGTGCTCAAGTGAATTCTCATTCATAAAGATTTTTCTTTTTGGGGGGGTTTAACTCTCCTTTGGGCTTTTCACAGTTCATATGTGCATTAAAGAAAGCTGATAACACAAGATGCAAAGAACAAAAGATGAGCATCTATGTCTTGGGATATATGCCACCCCCCAAAAAAAATAAACAAAACAGTCCGCTGCTTACACAACTCACAGTCTTCCATCCCATAGAGCATTCCTGCAATCCCATCGATACATACAGACACATGGGCCTTTAGAACATAAACACTAGCAGACCAGAGACCCAAGGGAGGTAGTAAAATCTAAGAGAGTCCCTTGAGGGTGCAAAGGGCCAGCATAACATGTTTCTTCTAAAGGTCTTCCTCTGTAAATGTGGACAGTGATGGAGTGAATGCATGTGACCATCCAGAGGGTAGAGTTGTGTACTTCCGTTTTTAAAGGGTGAAGCAGATGCTGGAGGCTATAGATTTGTAGTGGCATCAATTGAAAGGTCACCCTGGTGACCTTTTGTGATAGATGTGCTTCACGCAGAAGTCAGTGTGAGACACATCAACAGCCATCACAGTGGACTTTAAAGATGCCTGGGAATGAGAGTCATCTGCCCCCACATTCTCCCCAGAGTAAACAGGGCTTGGGAGAAACATGAAGGAACTGTACAGAATGCCTGAGGTTAGCTACCTCATCTCTGCCATATAAATCACTGATAGACATTTTTTGGAAGCAGTAGAAAACTTACAATGCTTCAAAAAGAATGAAAAGAATATAGCCAATAATCCTCTAAATAGCCAAGTGAATCAACGTTAGAAGTTAGGAAAATCTGAAAAAATATATAAACAAATGTGTCTTAAGCTTAAGAACAGAATAGTAATGGGTGGGGAGAGAGAGAGAGAGAGAGAGAGAGAGAGAGAGAGAGAGAGAGGAGAGAGAGAGAATAAGACAAGTAAAAATGCCTGTGAGAGTGAGTTTGCCAGAGGTTAGAGAAGGAATTGAACAGGTAGGCCTCTGCTAGCTTAATTATAATCACCAGCTTCTCCACCCTTTCTTTTTAAAATCATGGTTCTTTCTAAAGAGAAGCCACTAGGGAAGATGTGAATGCTGAGATACACTGAAGACAGAGGCATTTGCAGGAATCCTTTTTGCTCCCTGTGGCTCTCCATTCTAAGGAAGCTCACCACATTCCCTAAGTGGAATCCTAATGACTGAAGCCTTGTGACTCTAACTTGGAACATTTTTAAGTTTTACCGAAGTGTTTGAAAATTCATTATGCTTTATTTGACACCCCACCCATTTTGTACAGAAATAAAGAATCCCTGATGGAATACTGGAATCAATGTGTTTCAAGAATAGTACCTAGAAAAGTGAAGGAGAAACTGCCAAAATAAAAACAAAAATAAATAAATTTGATATATGTTCCCTGGACAACAGTTAGGCCTGTATGTAAGTATGGGTTCAGGGGTGCCGATGCAAAAGATCCAGTCCTCACTTTAAAGAGAAATAAGAGGTAGTTTATTCTTAACCAAATATGAGTGCCCATGACCCAGGAACACAGATTTTAAGTTACCCTAAGATCTATGTGCCAGTATGTTAACAGTATCATGGGGGTTTTATAATTATAGAAAAAAGAAAAACATGAACCAAGGCATTTTCCAAATCCATTGGCTGGAGCTAGAGTAGGTGGGTTATAGCCAGGGGTTGAAGATTCTACCATAGGCTTCAAAAATTATCTGAAGACATTCTCAGCTCTTGGGATGGCGGAAACTGGGGGTCTGTTTTTACATTTCAAAAAAGGGGGGATCATATGTGACACAGAAGTGGGCAGATTAATGGTTAATTTAAGAAACAAAAGGTTCCCTGGGTAGTTTTTGCTCTGTCTCTGCAGCATTCCACCTGTCACAGTTTCTGGGAACTTTAGTTCACTCTGGCACACACTTGTGCAAGTGCTAGCTATGTACCCATACATTGAAGTGTATGATACTGCATTTACAGTTAAGCTGTACCTTGAAATGAGGCCTATTCATTTCTAAAACTGAATTGTGCACGTGGCAAATTACATGAGGAAAATTTCAAAAAGAAATACAAAAAGTCAAAAAGAAAGCAATCCAGAAGGGCAACAGAACAGAAAGTTGCAGTTAATTATGATTTATAAACTTATTAACTTGCTAAGCATTGTAACGAACCAAAGAACAAATTTAATTTTCAATAACATTAAAGTAGTAAACTTGCCTAGATGAATACATGAGCTTAGGAAATGTATTAAAGACTCAGAAATCACTTTTTTTATGAAATAGCCTAAATGTCACCTTTTAATTCAGCTCCCATTCATTTAACATGAATGCAAGTAGAACTAATACCAAAAAATAGTGATTCAACATTTCCCAGATAATTATTATTAAGTGAAATGTTTGTGAAGTTTTTTCATTCTTTGACATATTTTGTATATTATTTTTTAAGTGTGGTATGGATGTTTATATTTTTGACTCTAATTTCTTTGTCTACCTGCTCAGCACAGATGATGATCTGTCAATATTTGAGCACAATTAAGTGGTATGGCCTGCCCTGCTTTGATTTAGAAAAAAAGTCATGTAGATATGTTGATTTCTGTAATCATCTGCATACTATGTGATCGTGAAGGTGTTAGTTATATGTGATTATATAATATATTTAAATTACAATCTCCAACTTCTCTGGGTTTGCTTTCTAGCATGAAAGAAATTATACACCAAGAGAGAAATGATAATTGGACGGAGATCAGAATGTTCCTCCTCAGCTCCACACTGGTGGAGTGTGGTAGCATCCAGGTGACTGTTCTGTTCCTACACCAGCCAATCCAGTTTTAAAGCATTTGATGATCAATGACAAAGGAGAACAATAGCACGTCACTCTGTATATCGAAGTTTTCAGGGCCTAAAAGCTTTACATACCCTCTGCCCTTTTTTCACTGATAAATATCTCCCTGGGTTTTAGGCTTCTGTTTCTTGTCTTGAACTCACCAGGCAGAGCTCACCTGTGCCCACCCCCCCTCTTGCCTTTTCTTTTACAAATAGTATAATAATTGCATATGTATTGAGAGCCATGAACACTTGATATTGTGTAAAGTGTTTTACAGAGATAATGTAAGCCATCCTTTAAGATAGTATTAAGTCCGGTTCACAGAGAAAGGGGGCAGGTTTGAGAGTTTTAGAACCCTTCATAAACTCATCAGGCCAAGCTGGTGATACCTAGACTGGTTCTTGGGCAAGCAGGTCTTGTAGGTTGTCTGTTGCATTTAGCTTCCCATTACTTGCAGAAAGTACCAGGCCAAAAACAGTTTATGGGAGGAAAGGGCTTATTTTGGCTTACAGGCTCAAGGGGAAGCTCCATGATGGCGGGGAAAATGTGGTACGAGCAGAGGCTGGAATCACCTCCTGGTCAATATCTGATGACCAACAGCAGCCCAATAGTATGCCAAACCCTGGCAAGGGGAAGCTGGCTCTAACACCTGCCAGCCAGCCACAACACACTGTGTGCAGGCTCCAATTCCTAAATTTCACCAGCTAGGACCTAGCATTCAGAGCACATAAATGTATGGGGGACCTGAACCAAACCACCACAGTGTTCTTCAGTCTTACAGGTGTGAGTGCTGTGGAACTGGTTTAGTGAATGGTAGCCGAGTGCCTTGATTTGTGAGTTGGTTAGCTGGTTTGCATAACTTATTCATAGGAGCTTCTAGAATGTGAAAAAGACAATTTACTCAATTATTCTGGAAGTGCTGATTACATAGTACATCCTAGACATTACTTGGTGTAATTGAGTTATAACAAAGAACAAAATGGAAAATATAACAAGGTGCCTTGGAACTCACTCTCTAGTGTGGAGAAAAGACAAATACAAATTAGTATAAAGTGTGCATGGCTTTGTCAAATGTTTTGCAGAAATCTAAGCTGGGAAGTGGAATGGGAATGCCTAGTGGTCAGGAAGAAGACAGTTATTTCATAAGTAGTGGATGGGCAGGTTCATAGGTGATGCTCACTTTGGACAAATGAGCAGAGACTGCAAAAACCATGGTGCACAAACATATGAACTGCAATGATATGGATGCCAACCAGATCCTGATGACTGAAGCTGAGTAACAGTCTGTGTGGTGGTACCAAGAGGTCAGGGAACAGAGTCAAAGAGGTGATAACCAGGCAGAGTCTCAGGCCATTTTAATGCCTTCATTTTCTTTGCATAGAACCTGCTAAGGGTTTTACTTTATTTTAAAACATATTGACTTTGGCCAAGGAGAAGGTACTTCTCACTCACCAGTGTTGGAACCTGTCATCAGGAAATGGTTTATGATGGGTTTCTTAACCTCTATAAATCTGATAATAAGTTTTCTAAGTAGATCAATAGTATAATATATATATATATATATATATATATATATATATATATATATATATATATATATATAAATTCCTTATGACCTCATATGATAACTAATTTTAACCAAGGTCACTTAAAAGTCTGAAGAAGAGGACCCCTATATCTAGTCTAGATCACTTCACTTTGATGGTGACTTTAGAATCTGGGCTTTTATGGGATAATTTAAGGTGTTCTATGAAGAGTTAAGCCTTATCTGGTGGCATTGACTTATAGGACCCAGTGGGAGAAAGACACAGGAAAAGAGAGCGGAGAGAGTGTAGGCTGCCACATTTGGACAAGGTGGCACAATGTAAAGTTGATAAGCTGTTGTTCATCTCAACAATGTCATACCACTGAATCAACCAGAAATGGATATGAAATATATGCACAATAATTTAAATCATGTTAAATGGATTTCCTATTTGATGCAAATGAAAGCTAGCTAAGTGATCTCTCTCCATCCACCAAACATAGAAACCTGTGGACCATGCAAGGAACAGAGTGAACAAGAGTGATCACCTTTCTTAATCTTGCTAAGCTCGAATTTCCTCATTTATAAAGTGGAGCTACTAACGCTAACCCAAAAATCTTGCCATAGAGATTAAGTTATTATGGTTAATTTTGAGCTTTAGGAACCTTAGGAAATTGGCAAAAAGGATTATTATTATATTTATAAGTGGAAAAGCTGGATGGATACCTCTGGTCCAGAAAAAAGATTCTAATATGATATTTAGTACATGGAAAGTGAACACTCCACAGAATATCAACTCTAAATTTCAGAGGAAGTCTGAAATGTAGGCTAGCTTTAGTCTGTTACCTCAGAGATGATAGCCAAAGCCATTTTGAGGTCACAGGAGTAATGTATTTCAGCATCCGGAATCCAGAAGGCTTTATGATTTATTTCCCTAGAATCTGGGAAGGGACTATAATTTCTCTTAATTCACTGAGAAAATAGAAGCTGTATGAGAAGAAAAGTTCCAGCTGCGCCCATCTCCAAATATGGCCACATCCCTGCATCTACATCCATCTGATCTGTCTCTGCGCTGATAAATGAATTCACTTTGCTTTTAGGGACAGCCTCTCTGTTACGGCCTAAGCCTTTCCTCATCTATGGAAGGATGTGTCTTCATTGTTATCTTTTCTGTTTCTTGCATTATCAAGTTTCCCTAACTTTCTGTAAACTTACCTTCTCATTACTAAACATCTCATAGAAATCTCTCTTTTACCCTAGAACTTCCTTAAACCACTGCCCAGTAACTCTGTTTCCCTCCACAGAAGCCATCATAGGTGTGAACTACCGTCCTGTCCACACCCAATCAGCAAGTACAATGCCCATTCAAGAGTGGTCATCACACAGATCACATCAGAAATAATTGATTAAACCTCCCCTTTTCTTTGAATTTTTCATTTGGCCTCGGAGATAATACCCAATTCTCTTCCCACTCCACTTGTCAGCTTCCTTTGTTTCTCACCACTGTGCACAGCGATGAGGCCAGGACTGCATTCTCCTCTCATTCTACCTTCTGAATGTTGACCTTCCATGCTTATCTCTTTATTTGGCCAAACATCTCAAACTTAATACATTGCAAACTGTACTCATCAAATCAGCTTCTTCTATAATCGTCTCTCGGGCAGCAAGTGATAGCTTAGTTTCTCGGTGCACAGAGCTGAGAAGGACAGAGACTTCTTGGCTTTTCATATGGCATTTCCACTCATGAGTGGACCCTGTCAGATTCAATTCTGAAATATTTAAAACCCAAGTGTGCTTTATTGTTTTCTCTTCTGCTACCTCCTGTTCCAAGCTACTAGCATTGCTTAGCAGCCTCTGCTTTGCCTATTCTGCTCCCAGGTTCTTCTAACAGATGCCAGAACGCCTTTCTACAAATCATGCAATGCCTTTGATCAGATCCTCCTACACCTTTCTGTCTCCTTTAGTAAAAATGCAAGGGACCCAGACAATACTCCTAATGCCACATGATTGCCCCCAGGTGCCAACAACTTCCTCTTGAATGTTCCTAAGACTGCTCCGCTTTTCACACTGCTTCAAGACAGGCTTCTTTCCTTTCTTCCCCAAAGGTTCCAAGCACACCCTGGCCTTTGCATCTTGGGTTCTCTGCCTGAAGTCTTGCTCCTAACTACAAGCATAGACCTGGGCAACTCCCCATTTCCTTTTCAGAGATGCCTGCCCTCACCAGCCAATGCCACCCACTTCGTGACACTCTCTTCCCATCACCTATTCTATCCGCAAAGGGGTTGTGGCAACTTTTTAAAATGTATAGAATTTATTTTGACACATGTGTAGAATTTATTTTGATCTTATTTCACTCAATTACTCTTTCATCCCACTTCTTTCCATTAGCACCTTTCTTCCTCATATTAATTTATGCCTTTTAAAAACCTCATGGGGGCTGGAGAGATTGCTCAGCGGTTAAGGCACTTGCCTCCAGTGTCTAAGACCCCGGGTTTAATTCCCCAGGACCCACATAAACCAGACCCACAAGGCAGTGGCCCTGGTGCGCTCTCTCTCTCTCTCTCTCTCTCTCTCTCTCTCTCTCTCTCTCTCTCTCTCTGCTTGAAAATAAATAAATAAAATATTTTTTAAAACCTCATGGAGCTAAATTAGGGTTGCTTGCATTATCATGGGTGCAAGATTATTTACTTCAGGATGGACAATTTACCAATGACTATACCCTTGCGATCCTGAACCCCCACACTTCCAGCAACCATTAGCTGTCATTAGCTACTTTGGGAGATAAGGAGATTAAACTAGTTAAACTCATAGGTCTTCAGCCTTTCTAATACAAGTAGCAGCTATATGGATAGTGTCTTGGTCACTTTTAGACACTGGTATACTTGTATCCATAATATCATGGCCTCTCCATATGTATCTCCTAGATAAAATGAATCAAATGATATAATAATCATCTATAGCATAGAGACTCTATAGCATCCTTCTATACTGGACCACATATGAGCACATTTAGTACTTGCGTGCATTTTCTTCATATCTTTTCAACTCGTACACATATCTGTTTGTTTCTCCATCCATTAATCTATTTATATTCCAATGATTTCACATAATATGAAAGCCAAACCACCTCTATACGTTTGGATTTGTCACAAATTAATCTTGTAACAGTGGCATCAGGGGTTCCTGGTCTAGCTGAATGATAGAGCACTTGTCTGGTATGCTTATGCCTCTGAGGGTGATCGACAGCACTGAATAAATGAATGAATGAATAAATAACCAATCAAATATATTCTACCACAAAAATACAGCCAAGAGAGTCATTTTTTACTTAACCTATCTGCCCATGATTGGCAAATTATTTTTTCACTTTTAATTTTCTTATTCTCATTAACAACATGATAAAGCATTTGTGTCATTTTTTTTTACTGCTTCTAATAATGTTCTTATCATATGAAGTAAACAGAATGGGGGCATGGTGATTTATCTGAGTAAGATTGTAAAGACTGTTTACACAGTCTTGCAGAGGGTAGGTTTCACGGTGTGCTTTTGACTGTTATATGTATACAGTGTCTTACTAAAATTCTCTTAATTATTAATGTATTTGCTCTTATTAATCCTCCAATTCCAGCCATTTATAGATACACACACTTTAGTAGTATTTCAAATGCTCCAAAAGCTTTATTATCTTATTTATTTACACTGTTACAAGATCTTCCTTTGTAGATCTTCTGCTTCAGCCTCCCATACCTGACTGGAACAATCCCTTTCTTGAAGGAGCTGGTACACCTATATGCTGATGATCAGGGAGGTTCACAAAATGCTTCATATGGAAAATACAGGCTGGGGGTAAGTTACAGTGCTTTTCCATCATCACTGTGTTTCTAGTTCAAAACCATTTGCAGTCGCCTTTCCATATTGTGATATTTTTATCATCATTTCACATGGATGCTTATAGTGGGTCATGTCATTAAAGACTTTGCAAATAGGTGTCTAAACATGGGAGTCACTGTAGGATTTTGAGAAGAGTGAGTTAGCAGGAAATGGAGTCAAGTAAGAGCTCTACCACATAACTATTCTGTGATCTCAGACAGGTTCCTCAATCAGACTAAACTCAGCTGCTCCTTCCAGAATAAAAATACATAGAAGAGAATGTGTCTCAGGGGTATGGTTGGTACTGAGTTAAAAGTGAATGGAAACACCTTACAAAGCTCTTGGGAAATTAAGAAGAGAATAGCTCTCTTTCCCTTTCTTTCAAGTATCTATAAATCACAGAGCTGTTAACTCTTCCAGTCCATTGTTATAGTTGTAGAGATATTCCCTGAAGGACAATTATATAAACCCACCCTGTGGAAATTTAGAGCCATATGAATTTTTTTTGGCCCAAAAATATGGACAAAGTGGTATGACACTAATGAACAGAAGAACTTTGAACTTTGAACTTTGTCATAATGTTTTCTACCAAGAGGTCATGACAACCAAAGGATGGTGGCCCTGTTAGCATTGGTCCCAGAGTGAGGGTGACAACAGATGGAGTTACAGTTGACCTGCAAAAGACATGTAGTATGCAAACAAGGTGAATCGATATTTTTTTAGGTCACAAGGACTTGGGAGATGTTTATTATTTCAGCTTGATCTCTCCTACCCTGGCTAGTATTCACGATCTACCCACTAGCCACCAGTGAAAAGAGAACTGGCTAGCCTGTCCCAGTGAAAAACATTAAAAAAAATCATGCTTACTTAGAACCTATTATAGCAAAGGCTCTTTGTGAGTTATTAAAATTATTTATAGATGCTATCTGCCCTAGAAGAGATCACAGTCCATTATCTCAGCATATGTTGTTATAAATTATCTCTGTCCAACTCACACAAGGGAAGATGTTCTCTGACCCGGAAACATGAAGGAGATGTTACAAAATGTCCTTCTGCCAAAAGGGTGTGGAGTGAAGAGAAAATTTTCTCATTGTACTGCCATCGTATTCTACATATGTCCCAGAGTGACTAGCTCACAGCAGTGTCTGTTATTGTACAAGGAAAAAAAGCAATTCCACAGCTATTTTAGTTCTCCTAATGGAAAAAACTAGATGTGTAGATGAAAGAGTTATTAGAAAAATAAGTCTCAGCTTTTCTATAAAAGCATCCAAAATGTGCTGCACGTCTTGGTCAGTCCATCAGCACCGTGCAGGTGTACATTAACAGACAGGATCTCTAATCAAAATATATCTTACATTCAAAGACTTTTCCCCTAGAAAGTAGCCAAAGAAAAAGAAGGAGAGCTAGAAAAGACTCCTGGAGTTGGAGGGATATTTTTTATTTTATTTCCTGTGCTGCTGGTTCCCATGACAAGAAAAAGACTCGAAGCTAGAGTTCATGCATGTGACTCATCCAACCTCTGTTTTCTCTCTTCCTTGTCCTGGTTCCGCTCCATTTTTCACTTCTGGTTTCCATGATTTGCATTTCTTTCTCTGACCTTTCCCGTTTTTTTAAAAATTAATTTGAAATTTTACTAAATGTAATTAAAACATTAAATTATAGGGTGCTGGAGAATTGGCTCATTTAGTAAAGGGTTGGCATACAAGCATGAGGCTCTGAGATCAGAATCCCAGAAGACATACATGGCTGCATGTGTCTGTCATCTCAGGGCTAGGGAGGCAGAGACAAGGGGATCTCTGGAACTTGCTGCTAGCCAATCTATCTGAATTCATGAGCCAGAGGTTTAGCAAAAGACCCTCCAAAACAAACAAACAAACAAAAAAGATGGAAAACTGTCAGGAAGGTAACTGACATTGATCTTTGGCCTCCATATCCACCTGCACATACACACATGTGAACATCCATACACACCTCAAACACATGCATTTACAAAGTAATACAATTTGGCAAGTAAAATATGTATTGTGATGGTTAGGTTTTGTTGTCAACTTGACCTTTTTAGTAATCTTGGGTGGGTCTCTGAGGATGTCCACAGGAAGGCAGTCCTCTCAGTAGAGGGCAGGATGTAAGGAAGCTCAGGGAAGCTATTAACAGACATGGCTACCAGGGAGGGCAGTGCAGGAAGGAAATTCCAAAAACTCAGGAAGCCAACAAGTCTGGGATAGGGTTGCAAGACCCCACCCTAAGGCTATATTAAGGGAAACAAATCTCTCCTTCCCACCCCCTCTGGCCAACCTGTTTGCTGGTGTGTATGTGGTGCTGGTGATGGGTTTTTTTCTCTCTCTTCTTTGACCTGTGAAAGGGAGTCAACCTCTTTCACTATTATAGAACTTCCTCTGGATCTGTAGCTTCAATAAATCTTTTCCTCCCATAACCGTGCCTGGTTTGGAGATTCATCTCAGTACACACATCTATAAATGATAGTCATCATTGTAACTAATTTTAAATATGCACATTTGTAATGATTAAGTGTATGTATATTGTTGTAAAGCCAATCTAAAACTTTTTCATCTGGCAAACCTAAAATTCCATATCCTTTAATCAATAATAATACACTATTTCTTACTTTCACAGTCCCTGAAAGCTATCAATCTTAGTATTTGTTTCCATCAGTATGAGCATGCTTGATTACTGATAAATGTGAAATTACATAGTACCTGTCTTTCTGTGGCTGGACTATTACTCTGAATATAGCATCCACTCTATAAGCCAATCAATGTCGTAGCATGTGACAGACCTTCCTCACCCTGTGTGTGTACACCATAGTCTATTCTTCCAATGATGGGAAATTGGATTCTTTCTACCTTCTAGCTGCTGTGAAGAATGTGGCCATGGACTTGGGTGTGTCATTTCTTCATAATCCTGATTTTTTGCAGAACTTCAGCACAAGTTAAAATGCCTCTTCCATCTCATTTGCAATTGGGCAGGAATCCAGCTACAGAGCTATAACTGATGAAGGACATACTTGCTTCATCATAAAATTTAAGGGACTCCCCAAAATTCTAGAAATCAAAAAATGTTTTTATTGATTTTCTTAAAATATCAAAACTGATGTACAAATTTCATGGTAAGCAAAAAACCAAGAGTTTTGTTTTGTTTTGTATTTGTTTTTCGAGACAGGGTCTCCCTCTAACCCAGGATGACCTGGAATTCATTATGTAGTTTCACTCAGGCTGGCCTCAAACTCACAGAGATCCTCCAACTTCTCCCAGCCACAAAATAACAAGATTTTAAATAAAGGAACATTATTTATACAGAGACGTATTTGAGATGAATGCAAAAGAAACAAAATTAGTAATCCTGATCCTGCCTTATTTAAAATAGGCTGTTTTACATTTTTAAATGGATTTTAAAATACTGAACTGAAAGATTATTTGTCTTGATTACTAAGCTTGTGTGTGTGCACGCACGCGTGTGCGTGTTTGCAAGTGTGTGTGGTTCTAGGGATAGAACTCAAGGCTTTGTGCAAAGTAGGCAAAATTTCGCCTGTTGAGCTACATTACAAGTACCTTGATTTCTGAGCTTTTTTTTGCACCTCCCTAGATGATGCAGCATCTGCCTTAAGTGCCTCAATTTCCTTACCCCAGCACCATCCCCTTCAAACAGACCCCTGCATTGTGTTTATGTCTCCCACTGGCTTTATAAAATCAGATCAGGTTGAGCTGCAATTCTGTTATTATTACCTTTCTAAACCTAGGAAGCAGGGCAACATTCAGCTCAAGTGCTCATCAATCCAGCCTATAATTCCGCCAAATATATCATTCTTGGAACTATGTCTCTTTTGTGAAAATAATTTTTTATGGTCAAATTAGTTTTGTAGGTGATCAGCAGAACAGAGCTAAGCAGACATTATTTGAGGATGCCTTGGGAAATATACCGCAGAACCTAATATATACTGATGTGCCAATATACGTTGTGAATGTCTGAAGTAGGTAGAGCTTGCAGCATTTTCATATTTGAGCAAGAAAGCATCTTTTGCTTTAAGGATGCCAGGCTAGCATTTCATGCAGTGCATCCAGGGAAATGTCTATACTGTGCCGGGGAAGAGGTTTCAATAAAGGCTCTTAGAGAAGGTGCGCACAGCTTGCGAAGAAGTAAATTGATAATAGGCGTGCTGACACAACCTCAAAAAAAAAATGGTGTCACAACAGAAAGTTGAAAATAGCTCACTTGCCACTTGAAGGGAAAGAAAGTTTACGTTGCATGATTTAATATCCTATGTTATTAGATAATGTGGTTTCATGGAGGAGAGAGCAAGAGAGATGTGAACTATTGTTCACCAACCTACTAGAGCTACTAGGCTTTCTTCCATAGACAAATACCATTTTACTAATTTCGTTTTTCACCTTCAAGAAATCATCATTTAGGGTTGAAAGATAGGGTCAAAGCTTGCTTAATAAGAATGTGGGGAAATGAATTGAAATTGATTAACTTGAAGACATGGAAAAGGGCTTATCTCTTAGCAGGTAATGGTGAAATCCATTTCTCTGGAGGAGGCAATACAGAGGCATTTCTTTGTTGTGATTAGATATTGGCAGAGCAGCAGTCTTAAAGACATCCCAATATAAAAAGTAGACAAAGT
Organism: Zapus hudsonius; assembly: GCA_004024765.1. NCBI lineage: Eukaryota > Metazoa > Chordata > Mammalia > Rodentia > Dipodidae > Zapus > Zapus hudsonius. Next base: position 32,911 of record PVHP010003150.1, on the reverse strand, counting down.
TTCCGGGTTGCCCTCTGTATCTGTATAAATGCCCAGTAAGCATTTATATGGGACATTGTTTTTAATACTTATGACAGACCATGAGATAGAAACTAGTATTATTCTCATTTTATGTAAGAGGAAACTAGGTTCAAAGAGGTAAAGTCACATACTAACTCACACTCCTAGAAGTTGATGGAGTGTGGAGCTGATGTCAGGTAATTTGACAGCAGAATCAGTCTTTACCACTAGAGGCTAAGACATGAAGACAGACGGACAGACAGACAGACAGACAGACAGACAGACAGGCAGGCAGGCAGGCAAAGATACTTTTGCTTTTTTAATTTTATTTTTTACGTAAGGGTGATCTTGAATTTAGGATCTTCCCAGCACCCATCAAAACCCAAAACCTTTGCTTCCTGATTATCCAGCTGCCAGCAGGTTCCCATAGGAATGCAAGGCTCTCTAGCTATGATCAGTTTTCTATCAGGCTCATCAAAGGGAAGACCAGAAACAGCATTACAGGACAAGAAGGAAAGCATTTCACTGTCAAAGAAAAGGACAGAAACCCAAAGATTATCACTGCAAGAAGGCATGGTCTCTGGAAGATCACCCACTTTGTTCATATGATTCTAACATTTCATGTCTAATTTGTGACCATGCTTTTCAGAACCTATCTGACAAGTGCATGGTAACTATCAGGACCAATAGGAACCAAGGAAAAAAATATTTGGATAATGCCAGCCTAGTAAATTCAATTTCCATGGATGAGTTGTAAACCCTGATTCTTGCAAAGTTAGACTATTCTAATCATAAACAGTGTTGAAAACCAGTGTTGGGTATAAACCTTGTTCGATTCAGCTGTCTAATTACTCCCTCTGTCTTGTGTGTGTGTGTGTGTGTGTGTGTGTGTGTGTGTGTGTGTGTGTGTGTGTTCCATATAATCTACAGATTTTCAAAGTTTTGGGAATCCTGGTAGAGTGTGGTCAGGAACATGAGTTTGACTACCAGCTTTACTATGTATCCCTGGTGTCCCATTCTTCTGAGACTTTTTTTTTATAAAACAGGAGATCAATATTAAAAAAAATTGCTCCTTCTCAGTGAAGAAATATTCTCATTTTCCAAATTTATGAAATTATACAGCTGCAATAAGTGTATCTCACCAAATTTCTTTTTTATTTTTTAAAGACACTCCTCTTATGTAACTCAGGTGTGTCTTGGACTCTCTGTTCCCTTTTCAGCCCCTTTCATGTGGGGATTACAGGTTTGTACCACCATGCCAAATTCAATGTTTTATCTTAACAATGCAAATAATAATAATAAAAACAACATAACAACTTGCATCTATTTTGCAAAGGCCTTGCAAGGATGAAATCAAATAACCATGGAGACCATTTAGCATAATATTTGGTAAAAAAAATTCCTGAGATAATAATAGCTAATAATATATTACATGATATTATTTATTATGTTTAAATATAAGAAACCATCCAAGGTTACACATACATTAATTCATGGCAGATTGGGGAATCTTGGGGCAAAACACAGATTATTTAAGATTATAAATTACATTTTCAAGGTGTATTTCATGTTTACGTGCATAAATGATCATTATCAAAAGTATTTCACAAAACAAATTTCATACTTATTCTGAGAGACTCTTGAAGAGTGTTTTGGATTCATACCTCAGCCTTTTTCATGACTCATAATTTTAGAAATAGTGCAGGCTCTAACTCACACTATATATTTTGTTATGCCTTTGCTGTAATTAATCAAGCAAAAAATGAGTATTATATTTCCTAATGATGAATTTGTGCCTGCAAAGGAAAACCTTGCTAAAATACTCACATGGCTGTATAGCTGTCTGCATCGAAATGTACAATACTTAACTCTAATTTGAAACTTTAATTGCTATAGGCCATAATAACAAAATATTTTGTTTGCAACAAATATGCTTTCAGTAAGTTTTCTCTTTGGGCATGCAACGTGGGAGAATGATATGTGACACCCAGAGAACACCAGGATGAAGAACGTCGAGCATTACAAATGTGTTTATGAAAGACAAATTAGGTTGTTAAAAATTTTAATTTACTAACCTGAGAAATGCATTTAACAATAATAGACTTTAAGACAAAGACTTTTATGGACATAAATGTGTACAATATAATTTGGACTTTTCCATCGGAAAGACCCCAGGACATAATGGAATGTGAACTGAGCCCCTACTATGTGCCTTTGTTTTGTGCTAGAAATTTCTATTCCCTTATTTTCTATCTTTCTTTTTCCCTTATTATTATTTTCCCTTTTGGAGGCTGGCCTCAAACTTATCCTTCTGCCTCAGCCCATCCTCTGGGTGCTGGGAGTACAATGTGCATGTGTGATATCAAGCTAAGTTCATTATTCTTGTTCTAACAATATCTCCAAAATTTCTCACCATGTTTTCTTGTCAACTTACCCTATTGAGAATCTTGTAGTTTCTCGTTTTGTTTGCTTCTGTGTAGGCAATGTGGTGTGATTGCGATTGTGTGTGCATGTGTGGTGTGTGTGTGTGTGTGTGTGTGTGTGTGTGTGTGTGTGGTGTGTGGTGTGTGTGTATGTGTGTGTGGTTTGTGTATGGTATGTGTGTGTATGTATGTGTGGTGTGTGTGGTATGTGGTGTGTGTGTGTGTGGTATGTGCATGTATATGTGCCATCACAGTGCCCCTTGTGCTCAGCTCACCCTCAGCATTGGCGCTTACCATTCCATCACTTGTCCTCCCAATCTTATTCAAACCAGAGTGTCTTACTGATACCCGAGCTTGCTGAGGTTTTTGTTTTCTGGGGTTCATGTGCTTGTAGTCATGCCCAACTCTTTATGTAAGTTCTGGAGTTTCTAGTTCAGTGTGAGGCCTCCTCAGGCCCTCTTGCTTGCACAGGAAGTGTACTCAACCACTGAGCCATCTCTCAGTCCTCATATGTCTCATTTTGAAAACATGTAAATGCCATAAACATAAATCAATCTGATCTCATGCTTTTATGAAGTAGCTCTCCTTGAAGGGCCTCAGGAAGAAATGACTTTATCAGAGACGGAATCAAGCAAATAAATGTCCCATTAGTATTGCGAACTATTCAATTAATCATATTTAGTGAGAGTTGAAAGAAATTAGAAATTTTCAGGAACAATGCACCATTTTTAACTAAATCTCCCCCAAATCTAGAACTATTATTGTACATTCTCCCTTCATTTTCTCTCCCCTACTCTCTTTCTTTCCTGTCTTTCCCTCATCCCTCTCTAAAATAGAAATCGAATCAATTTTATGCTCCAACACATCTTGATTTTGATGTTACCGGTTAGCTAACCATGAGCCAGTAGTTGACGTCACCTCCCACTGCCTAAGTTCCCTGAAATGAGATTGTTGACATCCAGCCTTTAGGTGGCTGTACAGGTGAAATCACATAATATTTATAAAATTAAAACTGTCAAACAGAAGGAGTGAGTACGCTGCCAACATTATCTATCATATACTATGAATTATAATTTTAGTAGAAGTGGTCATGGTAGACAGAGGAGTTTTAACATTAGTAGAAAAAAACCTTTTTTCTAAAGCTTATATCCTCTACCCATATTTTCTACACTATCAGTTGAAATGGATTCCTAGAAGAGATCATGATGGACCTTTGATATCCTCTCCTACCCAAAGCAGAAATCCCCAGTGAATGTGACAATACCTATCAAGTGGACATGCAGTCCGTGTCCCCATGCTGAGAGGAAACCAAAGTTCTTTAGTCCTAGGAGCACACAATCCAGCAGCAGAAACATGTCTTCCCAGAATCCTCCCCTAGACTGAGCAGAGTTCTCCCTCCCTGAGCTTCCATCCATTAGTCCCCGTTTTGCACCCCCTGGGGCTGAGCAAAATGAATCTAATCACTCTTCTTCATGACAGCCCTTTAGATATTTGAACAAAGTGATCATATCCCCCCAGAGCATTATCTTCTGCAATCTCTACCACCTCAAATCATTTCTCTATGTGACTCATTCCAGAAGCTTCCATATTGTGAATTTCAGTGTGATACCAGAACTGAAACTTTAACCCAGACCCATGGTGGGGTACAGAGGATGTAAACCCATGTGTGGTCTACTTTATGAATTTATTGATGAGCTGAATAAGTTGCCAGTTCCTTTGCACTGAATGCTATCAGGTACATGATTCTGTGAAATACTCAGCTATTATATGCATATACATTTGTAAGTTGCATTCACATTTCTCTCCCATTTCCTGTCACCCCTTTCTCTGCCAAGAAAAGACCTTAGTCAATCTAATGCATGTGTCTGTTATAAAAATTCAATGCATGTGCATATTAACTATTTAGAACCATGCCTGGCCAGTGTCACCGTTGTATGAGTGCTAGTTATTATTCATGTATCACCCTCACATGCATCAAGACAGCACATTAGCCCAGAGCTTTGATAGATCCTGGGTATAGAAATGTATAAAGTATGCCACCCCACACACTGAGTTAAATAAAGACCTTTGGGACAATATTTAAAATGATGGAGTTATGTTCTATGTCAGTTAAGTACAGGGCTCACAGAACAAAGGAAAGCTTTTAAGACTACACAGGTAATGGGAAAAGGAGAAGGGAAGGAATACAAAGAAATACTTTTTATGAGAAGACACATAGGCCTGGGATTTTTGGAGAATAGGTTGCAGAATGTTTGTATGGGGCTGGTAGAACAGTATGTGCCAAGATGGCCAGGTTACTACAGTGATGCTGTTACAGCTCATGGGCATTGGGAGACAGGTTCAACTTGATCGATTTCCAAAGCATTAGGAAATTAAGATGTGAAATGTCCACATTTCAGATGTCATCTTTGCATCGGATTGGGTGCTTGTCAACTTACATTTTAGAAGAATCAGGGAATACAAGGTCCAGATAGATTATTCAGCTCCATCATGTCTGCTCTGAGGACTCACAGCCCCTCCGCTAGCATTCGAGCTTCTTCTCCAACAAATGGACATGGCGACGATGCTTAGGAGTCGGGATACTGGCAGGCATCATCTTTACAGGGCTCAAATAGGTTGGTGACACTTCTGCTGCTGCAGATATTTCCCGATAATGATGCCATATTTAAGACACAACATTGACCAAGTGAAACATAAATGCTCTAGAAACCACATTGTTAGCAAAATGAAAATCAGACTTTTATCATGAAAAGTGTGACTGAGTGTTGGGCATGAGGACAGGGAATAGAGTTAAGTAAAAACGGACATATTTTTGGATTCTTTTCTGTTTTGAAATCATACCTCTTTTTAAGAGATGATCTGGCTAAATTTTTTTTATTACTAGAATCGTTCACAAATATGCAAACTTTTAGCTGAAAGCAAAGGACCATGCTTCATTTTATACATCTGCTGCACCCAAAACAGTTTGATATGATGATTGATTATTTTATAGCACATCTTCCAATGTTTGCTTCCATGACTCATCTGACTTAAAGGAATTAGACAGTCTCGGTGCCTCTCCCCCTTTCATTGGAGATGTAAGCAAAACTGAAGGAGCAGTGCATTTCAAACTAGAAATACACATGGCTTCCTTTGATAAACATTTCCTACTCAAGGCTTGCTCATACTAAAGACAAAATGAGGACTATATGTCACATAGTGGAGAATTAGCAATTCAGTTTGGATCAGTCAGCCAATTCTGTGCTCTTTTTTCTTTATATTCTCTACCAAATACCAAAATCTGTTTTGAGAAGCTGGTATGGTATATGGGATTTTTTTCCATTTCTCTACTTATATCTCTCTTTTAGAGTTCTTAATTTCAATAATCTTTGGCAGTAAAAGTTTGAAGATATTTATTGAATACCTACTGTATGTCTTCATGTTTGACATATAGCAATAGTCATATTATTATTATATAAATAATTATTGACCACTAGATATCTCTTGCTCAGAACTGGAGTGAGACCTTGAACATAAGGGCAAGATCAAACAAGTCAGGAAAAATCAGGGGATATCTTTCTGAAATGTCTAATACTTAGTTCTATTCTTAAAGATAAAAGAAAATGTAGACAGGAAGGAGGATAGAGAAAAAATACTCACTGAGCAATTATTATAGCCAAGATATTGTAGATTTTCTCATTTCCTACTCAGCAATTCTCAGATGCAAGTACAGAAGACCTTACCAGTTTACAGCTGTAGAAAGTGGAAGAGCCCAGGGACACAGGGTTGGTTCATCATAAGGCAAGACACACAGAGAACTAAAACCCAAGCATCTCTGTGTCATGGGATTCTGCCCTTTCTCCTGATAAAGACAGAGAGAAGGAGGGAAGATGATAGGTTGAGCACAGTGTGAATGTTTGAGGTATAAGTGAGAGCAGGTGGTCATCTTTGGATTCTGTGGATAGCATCATGCATTGAAAGACAGCCCATGTGGCAACATCAAGGGATCCAGGTGATACTTGCAGAGAGATCAAAGTTATCAGAATGTCTCCATGTGTCTTTTCATCAACATAGCAGCCCCACATCCTCCATCAACCATGTGTCTGGACAGAACCACAAAGGATGTAGAATCAGTAGGGTATCCTTTGGAGATAATTGTGAAAATTCATCCCTACAGTAGTTATAATCAGTAATCCTAGGCATTTGGAGGAAAACTGACAACTTGAAAAGTTTTGAGCAAACCTTTTCATTTTAGAGAAGAAGCCATTCACAGAAAGAAAATAAGGTCCCAAGTCCACAAGCCATAAGTCTTGCCTCAGATATCAGGGCCTCCTATTTTTAACAAACTAATCATCAGGTGGCTCTGATTTTGCCTTTCCCACCCAAGAGGAGATCTCTGAGTAGCTGAGTATGCAAAGTGCTTTGAGAAACATGTGACTATCCTATTCCCAGAGGACACAATTGGTCAGCCATCGTCTATGCTTCCCTGTCAACAATCTTCAACTTTATCTACCAGTTCATTCAGTCATCACATGAAAGTGACCTTTCAGTCTGTTTTGTCTTATTGTTACAAACTAACATAATAAAGTTTTGTTTCTATTTCCAAAACATATCCAAGGCTCATTTCCTTCTTTGCTGTCATACCTTAGTACAAAAACACACCCTCCACCTGGCTAGGTATGATTGTCCCTTTGTGTATTAGTTACTTTCTGATTTCTGGGTCAAAATTTTCAACCAGAGGCAGCTCAAGGAAGAAAAGGGTTTATTTTCAACTAACAGTTTCATGGAAGTCCATCACGGCAGAAACTGGTCACATTCAGTCCAACAGTGAGGATGTAGATCAGAGTGCTGAATGCTGCTTGCTCAACCAGCTTTCTCCTTTTTGCTCAGTCCAGGAACCCAGCCCTTGGGATGGTGCTGTCCACCATTAGAGCAGGTCCTTCCAGTTCAACTAATTTAATCTAAAAAATCATTCACAGACAAAACCAGAGTGTCATTGCCATGAAAATTCTAAATCCAGTCAAATGGACAGCCAGGGATTAACCATCCTGTCCAGTTCTCATCCACCTAAAAAAACCACAGAGTCCTTGTTCAATAAGTGTACTCAGACCACCTCTGCTTAAAACAGCACCACAAACAGAACAATAACAACCATAACTGCAAGCCATTCCCATTACACTGTGTGGTACAATATGGTGACTCTCTTATTTTTCTAAGCCCTGATCTTTCTGTCTCTATATTCTGCTCCAGAGTTTACCATGCTCCAGCCTTACTGATTCTGTTTTAGATTCTCAACTCCTCCCAAGACCATTTGGTCTCCAAGCCCTGGCACAATCTACTCCTTATCCAGAAAATGTTCTGTTCTGCATACATTCTATCTCCTCTGTACATTTTAACTCTCACTTAGAAATATCTTCACAGGTCCTTTGGTCACCTCTCCTTATGACTTTTCTCTTACAATTTCATACAATCACATATTATATGAAATTGTATGAAGTCATATATATTCCCTGTATACAAATGAAGCAACATCTAATTACTCATTGATTAACCAACTGTTGGTTTGACTTTGAATAAAAGTCATCAATTTTCTGAGCTTTCCCATTCCCACCTCTGAAATGGCCTAATATTCTATAGAATAGTAAGAAGTGTTTGGAAAAAAAAGCACTAAAGCATTACATAATGCTATTAAAATATTATTCATGGACTAGCTGTACAGCTTGGAGGTATAATGGTTGTTTCACATGCATGAGGCCTTAGGGTCCTTAACTGTTCCTTCAATGTACCCATGACACAGAAGCCTCTGCAGTGTGGACTCAATCATTTTTAAGACTCGGGACTAAAGTGACTATCACGCAGAATCGAGAGACTTTTCCTGGAATACTCTTTCCAAGAAGAAAGCCCCAGAGTCACCAATGATATAAAAGTGCTCTGGTCTTGACCCAATCTTTTTGTTTTAAATAAGGAGACAACAATCTTATTAGCCTTGAGCCAGAGAGAGAGGTGAGTGAATAAGGAGAGGGAAATGTATAGGACAACTGGATTAAATACTGAAATGTTCACCATCTATGCTGAGCAGGTTCCAGCATCTTGAATTAGGAGCACTAAAGGAGAAACTTCCCTTTGAAATGCATTTTCAGTTGGCTAAGAATGATTTCTGCCTTTTGCTTTCCAATCCTGAAAGTTAAAGGTCACGAAAATTGAAACACAGAGCTTTCTGAAATTCTGTTGTCCAAATTGTGGACTATTTACAAAGCTAGCCCAAGCCAATCTTGAATACATTTCCAATGGCTCTCCTGGAGAGCAAGCACATTTAAATGCTTCTATTTGGGAGTTTTAAAAAGAATGTAAATGTATGCACATAGGAACATTGAAATAGCCTTGTGTGAGGTGTTTCAATAAACCAATCTCTCAGTCCATACAGCAAACAAACTGGAATCAAAAAGCAGTTGAAGAAATGTCATTATGCATACCTGTATACTTCATTTCAGGAAATTCACGTGCTCTAGGAAACTTGTCTGTATACCATCATTTTGTAAATTGGATTATATTTTTAAAAGCACTAAAGGAGGTAGCAATTTTATCTAGCTTCCAAATGAAACCTGTGGTAAATTGAAGACTCGTTTTTGTAATATGAATAACTGGCATCATTAAATTCACTTTGTAAACAAGGGACACTTGCACCATGTTCAGATTCAAGCAGATGATCCATCTGCTTTAGATTTGGGGACTCATTCATTCGGCTAGCATTATTCATACATTTACTATTCATGGATTCAGTCTACAAATATTTACTGAGCGCCTACCATATGCCCAGTACTGTGTTACATTTTCAAGTTATAAGAGTGAACAAGAAAGAATATGCATTTTATGCACCCCCCTGCAAAGCTTATATCTGAGTGGGGCAAGACAACCAATAAGAAGAAGTAAATAAAAATATACAGTGTGGTTTCTAGTAAACACATATGTATTATGAACAGAAACAAACCATTCTCAGGTGATGGGCAATGATGGTCAAAGGGGATTGGAGCTTTGAGTAAGCTCTGGTGCTGGTGAGAGTCAGGAAAAATTCTCATTAAATAAGCAAAGTGGAATTAAGCAGGGGAAATAATAGAGAAAGAATGTGCTAGGAAGAGGGAACAGCAAATCCAAATGTCTTCAATCTAGAGTAATTATGTTCAAACAATTGCAAAAAAGCAAGTGGGCCTGAATGATCTAGGGGATCTACAAGGTATTCATCTGCACCTTGCAGGCCACACCAAGGACGTATGTGTGAGGCTATTGTTCTAAGCTTCTCTGATTCTTGGCCCTCAGATCCACAGATTTCTGCCCAACTTGGAAAAGGATGGTTTCCATATCTATATATAATCTTTTCCACATATATATCTTCTTCCTTATACTTTCCTTCTTCCTCTGTTACCTTCTCTATTTCTGTTGTCCCTCCTTCCTTCCTTCTTTTCATCTTTTTTATTTTATAATTTTCAGTGAAACTTATTATACACATACTATGAGTTAGACATGGTGCATAGGAATCCAGGCCCCTGGTGGGGCCTTTGGGAGGTCGAGCCTTGCTAGAGGAGGTGTGTCACAGTGTTAAGGCCTTGGGGTTCTATAGCCCAGTACCACTTGCTGCCCTTGACTCACCCTCTCAACTTCCTCCCTGCTGCTGAGATGTGATGTCTAGCTTGCTCCTGACGTGTTTTACCCATCATGATGAAATTCTCCTCAAAACTGAAAGTCTGAAATAAACCCTTTCCTGCCATAAGCTAATTCGGGCCAGGTGTTTAGTCCCAGAAAGGAGAAAGCAACTGCTATAGCTGGCTAGGGTGATGTCTTGTGAGTCAAACACCCACAGGTTAGAATGCCAGCTCCCCTGCTTTCCAATGGTTCTCCACTGAAAATTGGGTATAATTTCTTCATTTCAGTTCTCTCATCTGTAAAATAATGGCAATGACACATACTTTGTAAGAATGCTTTAATGATTATTTATATATGTATATAAATATACATACAATACATGAAATATATATTTCTGGAATATAAATCAAGCTGAATAGAACTTTGTGGTCATTATGATCATATTATTGTTTCAGCTTGCCTTCCATCTTTCCGTTTTGAGCCTTCACAAAAGAAAGGGCCTAATTACAATGATTTCTAGGAGCCTGAATGGCCTCCTAGTCATCCGTCTATAAGGTTTTAAAAATTATATTCATGATTATACAAAATTAACCATGAAATCTGAAAATCCACGATGGCTTCGAGGGAGGGATGATGGACACCCACTTCTGCCTGTGGAAATGTGCATCAGTGATCACTACACTTCACACTCCTCTGTGAACACATTCACCACTCAACACTGAAGTTCCTCCCACTGAAAAGTCAGATTCTAGTTTTCTATCTCTTTATCCATCTGGAATATGGCCAACTCAGTAAATCAGAAGGGAGGCTTCCAATATTGATCCTGAGGACGGGTGTGTGTGTGTGTGTGTGTGTGTGTGTGTGTGTGTGTGTGTTTCACCACCATGAGAATATATTTACATTATTCCTGGAAGAAAATACAGGAAGACAGAGTTGCCCTAGCCCTGTCTACTCTGGACCACATACCCACAGCTAACGCACAGAAATGGGACTAGATGAGTGTTATGAGATCATTCATCATAATATAATATTAGTATGGTAATAATTGACCAATACACTGGTTTTAATCCCCTCAAACGTATTTATTCAAAAATACTCACTAAATTTCTTTTTGAAGTGTCTATCAGTGAGTTAGATGTTAGATATGGTAGTTTGAATGGATTTTCCCCAATAGATTCAGCAGTTTTATTAAAGCTTGTAGTTTGTCTCCAGTCTCCTGGCTGGAGGAGTCATCACCTTGGCCTGCTGGGATCCTAGTCTCCAGCCCTAAAGAGTTCTGCAGGAGGATGTGGAATCCCAGCTACTGGTATGCAAAGAGCTCAAGCCTGGAGTTCCCTGCTATGTTTTGTGGTCTGCGTGTACTTGCTTGCTTTTTGGAGAAGCTGGTGGTGGTTTTGGGGAGATGCTGGTGGATGCCCTGTGTGGGGGTTTTTTAGCTTCAACTAAATCCCTTCTGCCTCCCCTAAACTGTGCCTGATTTGGAGGTTCATCCCAGTGGTATGTGGCTGGCTAGGACACTAGGAATGAAAATAGAAACGAGTAGGGTATCATCTTTGCTCTTGGTGCTTTTTGCTCTCGGGGAAGTTTGACCATCTAGACAAAGGGAAAGACAACAATATCACTAATAACTAGAAGAGGGTATGTTTTATACACAGAAATATATACATGGGTTAGGATTTAGTCTGAAATGAGGGGTTGGTTTCTCCTAGTGGCCGAAAGGGGAAAATCATCCCTGACAGGCTTTTGATTTTAATGCAGAGTAAGACTTTCAATTTCAGCTCTCCAGAATGATCCTTCCCTGAACTCTTCATGGATAAGCTCTCATATAGAGCTAGAGAGTCTAAAATTGAGTGAAAAGGAATGACTTACTCAACATGACTCAAAGAATTTGTGTCAGATCTTGGGATGCACCCAGGGCCTGTGCCCCCAAACAAACCTTAGAAGGTCAGCACATTTTGAAAGTGTCGAAATATTCCAGGCCAGAAGCTTTATTCCTGCTCACATTTAAGTTAAGATCAATCTCCATAGTTATTGTAATGAATAATTATCGTGTCATGTCTTTCTTGCTCAGGTCATTGAAGGTAGGCTAAACATCAGCTCTAATCATAGTAATGAAGAGCGTTTGTTTATTGAGTTTATGCCCCAGGAACCTATGTTATTTCAGGCAGGTGGTCACTCTGAATCTCCACCATGATTAAGAAGCAGATGATAACTGCATTTTACAGATTTGACAGCCACATTTAAAGATAGATAATGAGTTACTCAAAGGCATGTGATCTTCTCATTGTTTTCAGCACACTCCGCTGTGGGAATCACCCTACTTGGAACATTGGCTTAATACAGCTCTCCCAGCCTGCTTTCTCCATGTTCCTGTCTTCTTGGAGAAAGAATGGCTGGAATCTACCACAGTATGAGGAAAGGCACTCCCTACTCAGATCTTTCCTCATTTAAAAAAGATTTTTATTTATTTGCAAGCAGAGAGAGATAGGGAGAAGAGAGTCAGAGAGAATAGGCATATTAGGGCCTCCAGCCACTGCAAACAAACTCCAGATACACACAACACTTTGTGGAACTGGGGAATCAAACCCAGGTCGTTAGTTTTTGCAGGCAAGTGCCTTAACCACTGAGCAATCTTTCCAGCTCCATGCCTCATTTTTTACATCAATTAGCAAAGAATCCCTCCAGAACAAGGAGTTTCTATAAGGCCTGGGACTTCTGAGTGGAAACCAAGCCAGCAACTACAAGCTGAGATTTTCTTCAGAATCTAAGGAGAGGCACTTCAAAGGGACCATGCGGGTCCCTTTGATGAAGGGACTGGCAGGAAATTATCAGCCCTGTGACACAGACAGGAACAAAGACAAGAAAAGACCCATTTTGGCCTCATCTGTGTCTGGATTTGAACCTGCAGGAAGTCGAAGGGGCTGTTTCATCCTGGCTCCAGAACAACCAATCACAGACGCTGGCGTCTTCCCTTGAAGAAGGTGACAATGGAAAGGTGAAGCAACTTAAGATAAATGCCATACTTTGCCTGGCTGGATGAGAAAGCTTTCAGGAAGTTCTCTCTCTCTCTCTCTCTCTCTCTCTCTCTCTCTCTCTCTCTCTCTCTCTCTCTCTCTCTCTCTCTCTCTCTCTTTCATTTTCCTTTTTAAATGGAAATGGAACTGGAAAGCACACAATACTCCACCCAAGTGCTTGATATGGATTTCCAAGACAGATCCTAACATAGTCATAAAAAATTTCCCCTCCCCACCTTGAAATGTGCACTTTGTACCGTGTCTATGTGTAGGTGTGTTTAAAATGTCATGAGCTGCAATGCCTAGCTCTAGTTCCCAGGAATTAATCACTTAGGAGAGTGAAAGGGGCAAATTAACTTGCTTTAACACTTAGAAGACTCTCCAGTGTAGTTTCCAAAATAGAAGTAGGCTGAATAGAAGAAGCATGGCTGTCTTTGCAGAACTAGACTTTTTTTTTAAACATTTTTTTCTTCTATAAAATTGTCTTACTTAAAAAAAAAAGTTTCCCTCTTGGGGTTTAGCTGCAGGTCATAGAAGACTCAGAGTAACTGTGAAAGAAATACTTTTTGCATTTGTATCACAATTCAGTAATTTTTAAAAGCAAGTTTGAACAATCATCACTGACTGCTATCGAGGTTTAGAACATTTCCATCACCAACAAAAAAGCGTTCTCATATCCCATTTGTAGTCAATTCCCCAGTGACCCATTTCCACTTTATAAGTGAGGTTACCTGGAGAGGAGACTAGAGGGTCTGACTTGCCCTCCAAGATATTGAAGAGTTTCCCTGATTTAGCTACAAATGGTTAATTGGATTTTCCCATCCTTTTCATGAGGGCTCAAAGGGACAGAACTAACAGCTTTTGGTCAATCTAATTACATGCTGGGGGTGCTGAGGGTATGCAATGGGTAGGAACCCGCTTGCCCCATGAAGAAAGTCTCCTGCATTCCAGTTTGAAGCACATTAAAGGCTGAGCCTGGACCCTTGTGGTTGGATTTTAGTTCGAAGTTGCTCTATTTTCTGCTCAGAATTCTTCAAATAATAGGAATTGGCTCTTAGACCATCTGTCCTATGATATTTTCAAAACGAAGTTAAAAATTATGGACACGAGTCAGGGCAGCCTAGTGTCTAGTTGTGGTCAGGCTTCCTCCCCACACTGCAGTTTTGCCCTGGCAGCCTAGACCTGGAAGCAATCCAGAAACTTATCAGTGAACTGATGGATAAACAAAAGGTGGCATATTCATTCAATGAAATATTATTCAGCAGTAAAAAAGACAAGCTGATGCTTCTTACAGCATGAATGAACTTCACAAACTTGTGAAAAGCCAGATGTCAGACAACTTATTGCAGAATTCCATTAATATGTAAAGACTAGAAAAGGCAAATGTCTAGAGACAAAAAGCAGATCAGTGGTGGCCCGAGGCTAAGGGCATAACCAAGAATAGGCTCCTCATAGGGCCCCTAAGCTTGGTTACAGTTGGAACTTCCCGAGGTTGTTTGGAATGTGCCCGAAACTTGTTGGCTTAGAGGGGACCACCCGCAGTGGTTGATCAAAAGACAAGGCCAGGGGCTGGTGGGATGTCTTGGCAGTTAAGGTGCTTGCCTGCCAAGCCTAACAACCTGGGTTCAATTCCCCAGCACCCACATAATGCATGGAATTTGATTTCAGTGGCTAGTGGCCCTGATGCACCCATACTCTCTCCCATTCTCTCTCTCTCCTTGCAAATAAATAAGTTTTATATATATATATATATATATATATATATATATATATATATATATATATATATATATATAGAGAGAGAGAGAGAGAGAGAGAGAGAGAGAAAAGGCGAAAGAGAAGCCAAGTTAGAGTAAAGCAGAGCTGGAGAAGGGGCTTAGTTCTTTTGGCAGAAGCCTGTACCATGGAGCCAAGCTCTTGGTGGCTTTCATGCTGTTAGCACCACACTGTGTCCTGGTGGTGGGAAGTGTTGGTGGCCTGCATCTGGGGAAAGTGGAGGAATGAGTGAACTGTGCAGCTGGAAGCTCAGCGCCCTCCTTTCCTGGAAAGAGTGGGCAGTTCAAAGGGATGTCTACACACACTGATAGGCGCGCCCTTTCTGTACAGGATGGAGGAGGGTGGGCACCCTGAGCCAAGGGGATCTGGGAGATGCCAAGCGACAGGCATTTACTCCCGCAGCCTCCTGGAAATTCTGGACACTTAGGATCCTGGGGGCTGCTGCTGGCCAAGAACCCAGAGCGGGATCAACCACCCCCACATTCAGGTTGTTGCTCGGTGCGCTGGGGTCTCAGTCTTTCTCTTCTCTTTCCCTCTAACTTCAGGTCGGGGTTCCTCTCTTTTAATCTCGTCTGTTTTGCTGCAGCCTGCGCCCACCTCAGCATCCTTCTTGGCCCGAACCCCGGGTGGCCACCACTCCTCCAGTCCCGTGCCAGCCTCTGCCCCCTTTCTCCCGCAGATTCCTTTTCTTATTTGCATCTCCTTTTCTCTCTACCTCTCTCGCCGCCACCTCCCACTCAGAGAACTTGACCTAGCCCAGGAATCCCTTGGAGCGATCATTGTTCCCGGGTCCCAGTGCTGGGACCCGCACCGGCTCTGGGTACCACCAGCGCCTCGCCCAGTTAGGCACGATTTAGAGAGCCGGCCCCGCCTGCCCCTTCTCTCCGAGACTCTGCACCGGAGGCCTGGCGCGGTCTCGGTCGGTCTTTCTCCGGGTAGCCAGTCTTTTGGGGTGAGGGGTAGGGGAGGTGCTGAGACCGGTGTCGGCAGTTCGCTGCATAGGCCCACCCTCCTGCTGAACGTCACTCTCCTTGGGGTCTCGGCCGGCCTGTGCCGACCCAAGTCGGAGAGGCAACAAGTGATACTGGCTGGCGTTGGGCACAGACCACGGAACCGTCCTGGCGGGGCGGACCCTGGAAAAGCCTCTGCGCGTCCTCCCCCAGGGCTTTGAGTGTGGGGTAGAAGATAACTTCGAAAAAAAGCGAGACCCGGCTCTCCCCAAGTCCCCAGCCCCTTCCGATGGATGTCTTCACAAGTCGCGCAGCAAGCTGACTTTGCCAGGGACGAGTGCTGGGGGGGGGTGTCGAGGGGGGATTGAGGAGTGGGGGCTGGGCCACCAAAGTGGAGGTATTTCCCGAGGGTGGGCTGGTACAGTAATAAAGAGCAGAACGGGCTCCCTAATTCCCGATCGCCTCCCCCACTCGGGCAATGTCATCCACCCAGTCTACCATCGGGCGGGCCAGGCGAGGCTCCAGCTTGGCCAGCTGAAGCGATTTGGAGGAAAGGAGGCAAATCGAGGCTCCTAAGCCACCTCTAGCTTTCCTCGGTCGCCCTGGCGGTGCATCTCCGAAGCCCAACTTGGGTCACTCCCGACTCTCTCCCGAGCCCCTAGGGAGTCGGAGCGCCGCTACCCGGGGCGGGAGGGGCGGTGGCGGAGCCCGAGGTTGCTGTCTCCGGGTCCCCGGGGGAGGGGCGCGCACAGGGTCGGCCCCCGCCGCCTCGTCGAGGCCCCTCTCGCCGCTTCTGGCAGCCAGGGCTCCTCTCCACCCCCCGCCCTCTCCTTGCCTCCCGGCGGCGGCCTCCCCCTCCTCCCCCTGCCCGCCCGCCACCTCCCCCCGGTTTCTCATTCCTGCCACCAGCGCGCTCGGCGGCTCATTCCGCGGCCGCCGCCAGCCGAGGGGAGCGTCGCGGGCCGAACCGATGCCGCGGGGGCCGCTCGCAGCCGCCGCAGACTTGTGAATGGGACTCGGACTAGGGCCGGGGCTGAGACCGCTACGTTCGCCCGGTGCCGGGACCCACGGCCCAGAGGTCGCGTCCACTCCCTGGGGCCCCAGGTGAGCCGCTCCGTCCGTTCCTTGCTCTGGCCGGGATGGGGCTTCTTGGAGTGGGAGGAAGGGTTTCTTCTGGACCAGACTGTCTGGGGAGGGGAGAGGTTGGGGGTCTGCTTCATAATGCAAAGCAGAGGGACGTTGGGGGGGGTAGGAGGTAAAAGATTTGTTTTTAAAATCAGGAAAGGAGAAGGGAGCCAGCGGTGGGCACGGGCTCAGAGGCGCAGGGGTCAGAGGCGCCAGATGCGCGCTCCACCTCTTTCCCCGGTGCCGGTCTCCCCTGGGGTCTGCGCCCAGATCGTGGCACAGGGGGTCTGCTCCCGATTGGGACCAGAGACTGCAGAGCTGAGCTCCGGGCACGCCGGCTGCCCGCGGTCGGGTCACTGGGGAAAGTCGCCCGCTGCGCTGTGCCCTCCCGAGCTGCGTCCTTCCTAAAGCCGCGATCGGATCGCTCCCAGCGGGATTCCTTGCCGGGGTGTGGGGGTGTGGGTCTTCTCGGATCTCTGTCGAGCGCTCCCCGGGGCTCAGACCATCGGGTGGAGACTGCGGGGGAAGCCCCGAATCGAGGAAGTAGCTGGGGATTGGAGCGGTGATGCTCCGCACTTTAATAGCGTGGGTTTGGGTCCGCGGACTGCGGCTGCGGGGCGCGCTCCAGGGCTCCGGCCGCCCGGCCCAAGCTTCCAGCAGTTGAGGTTGCTCTGCGAGCCCTTCAGACTTGGGCTGGACTTGGGCTTCAGCTGGGTGAAGCCTGTCGGGGTCACCGTTAACTTCGAGATTCAAATCTTCCCCGAAGCCTGCGCCTCCTTCCCTCCTCTCCGAGCGCGCCAAGCCTCCGGTGCTCCCGGCACGCGTGGCCACCCTCCCTGCGCTTGGTCCCCCAGCCGCGAGGTAGGAAGTCTAGAAGCCTGGGACAGGGGAACCCAGCCTTTCCTCCCTGGCCCCAGCCCGGAGTCTCGCAGGGATGGCTAGCGGTGGGAAGCAGAGTCCCGAGGAAAAAAGTGGGGTCCAGGAGGGAGGCCCGCGGGTTCAGCTTCCCGGTCTCTTTCTTGCCAAGGCCCTGTGTTCGGCTGGGTTCCGCACGTCCGCATCCCTCGGGTGAAAGGTTTTCTAGCTGCTAGAAGATGCCCTGTTGCTTTTGGAAATGATACAGCAGGGATTTCACGGGGCCATCGCACTGCTATGAAGAAATTGCATCTTTTAATTATTTAATAATGCCATTCCTGCATGGCGAAGGGTCGTCCCTAGGGGTTGAAGTGGGGTTTGCTCCAGAAAGCCTGGTGCTGCAGGAGGATCTTGAAGTCTTCCCTTAGATTTCTTCCTAAAGAAATCTTGTTCTGGAGTCTCTGGAATCTTTCCGTTTTCTTCTGAAGGGTTCTATCTGTTTGGTTTAATGGTAAGCAGTAAGTTTTCGGTTTAATCACAGGGAAGCAGCGATAATTAATCTGGCTAGAGGATGAATCAGTTTTCTTATCGTTTAGGCTTGCAGCAGACATGGCTGGTTTTGTGGGGTGTCTGGATTTTCTGGGGATGGGATGTGTTTTCAGGACCGCGGATCATGTAGCCTGGGATCAGCATATGTGCCAAGCTGGGTTTTGAGAGCTAGAGCCTTCAACTATAGGAGAGGCAAAGACAGGGAGCTGACCTTCACTTCTATCATCTTGGAATTATTATTACTTTTTCCTATAAAGAAAAAGTGCAGGCATTCAACACAGAAGCAATGACTGATCCTAGCCTCAGACAGCCTGGTCGTCTTTTTGTAGAGCAAAGCAATAAAAGTTGCAAAACAAAGGACATAGTTGTGGCCAATACTGGAGGGACCCTGAAGCCACAGTTCCTTCAACATAAGCTCTGCCTCCAAGTTTCTGAGTTGACCAGTTAGGTCCTGGAATTGGAATCCTCTATGCATAACTGCAACCTTGCCTAGCACAAAGGAATGTGGGCCATTCCTGGAAGACAGCAAGCCAAGGCATCCAGAGGCCTGGAAACTCTGCTGAAGTGAGAATTAACTACTTTTTTTTTGAGATGTTTCAAATGATTACATTGGATATTTCTGGCAGCAATGTTTTATCATTCTTAGTGATGGTTACTGCCATTATTTTAGTTCTTAGTTTCAAATTTATACATAAGGGTTAATTTGTTATATGGTTTGAAGAAAAAGAAATCACCTTCCCCACCCTTGTGGGGGAGGAGGAGTGAGAAAATACGTGGAAGGGAGAAATGGGTGAGGCATGTGGATTTATTCAAACTGGGTTTATTGCAAGCTAGAAAAAAATGGCTTTAGAACTCCTTCTAATGGAAGCTATGGAGCATCTTGATAGCCCTGCAGAACTTTCATTATGCGAGGCATTCTTATCAGAATCCCAGACAGGAAAATTACTAGAAACCTAAATTCTGTTTCCAATTAAGATGCAATCTTTTGTTAATTTGAAAAAAAATTAAAAGTTACAGCTTTATTCTTTTTAATGTTCCATAACTTATATTTCCTCTTTCCTGTGGTGGCTTCAGAGTTGTAAATTGACCTGTTTATTTTGTGGGAAGAGGGTGCAGCTTTGGACAGCCATACTGCCTGTTATTTTTTTGGGGGGGGGAAGAGCAATTTCATGCTACTTTAATGCACATGTCTTCATAATTCATGGTTTTTCTTTCATTGTGAATGGAATTGTATGGCTGCTTTGTCCAGAGTCTGGTTTGGGGAGCCTCAAATGGGAATTGCCATAACTTTGACTTCATGGCCTGATTTGCAATGACAAAGCTATACTCCTAGGAGGTTGGTATGCCTTGGAGACTTGCCTGAGAATGCCAGCGACTTAGGAAGCTGATAGTTCACATCAACTTTGATCTATTATATTTAAATCTATTTATTTTCAGAACCATATAAACCAGGTCTGCAAATCTGTTTGTTTTCATTCTCAATACATTTATGTAGCAAGCAGTGTGAAAAGTGTAATAGTTTAATTTGAGCTTATTTTCAAAAGTGATTTTTTTTACTTTGGCTATTAGCCTACCTATTTATTAGATAACAATATTAACAAAATGGTGCTGTAGAGAGTTGAAAGTGGGCAGCAAAGCGTTTCTTAGGAAATTTGCAGGATCATTGTAACTTCCGAAGTCACTCTTTAGAAAATATGAACACCTGGGTATATCCACTAGTCAGTGATTTCAAGGGATCAAAATATATTTGGGATGATTTTCTCTTTTTCAGAATTTGTCGTTATTTCATAAGAAGTTAATTCGTCAAGCGTTCCCATCCTTTAGTTTAAAGAATTGTGAGCTATCAAATCTAAGCTTTCAAATCTAAAGTTAATGCTTCTGAAATACACGAAGATCTAAAATACATAAAGGTCTATAGATCTGGGGTTTCATTCATAAGGATAAGAAAAGACATCAACAGGTCTGTTCAAAAGAATGCTGGAGAGAGTTAACATCCTGATGTTCCAGTAGGAACCTGCTGTCCCACGGGGATTTCTGGGATGGCCATCCACAGCTTATTCTGTGAGCAGGAAGGACTGAATAAAACACTGGAGGAGGATCATTAAACATCTTTTTGCTGTCATTTTACCCTGACATCCAGAGAGAGCCTTGTGTATCTGTGGAAATGGACTCCTTTGCGCAAGATTGTACTTCTGGCCACTAGAGGGCAATGGCGTCCTTCTCCAACTTTCTACTTGGGGCCCATCTGCTTTTGAGGGCACCATGAAAAGCGGTTTTGTTACCACCAGCCTTGTCTGGACCTCTGGGGAGAGGCCAGATTCAATGTCGCTATGGTTCAGGCTCTTGCTCCAGTAGTTTGTAGGCATTAGCATCTTTCTAAGCGGGTGGATCGGTTACCTGCAGCCTCTTCTTCCCACCTTGGACTTTGTTGGAAAGTTGGGAAATCTTGGGACTTGGGAAATCCAGCAGAAGCCAGGGTGGGGGCTGGGCTCCAGGATAAATAAGGTTAGCTTTCACTGAGGCAGCTATCTTCGAGATTTTCTGGATTTTTTTTTTCTTTCCTGTCAGGAAGTAGGGAAGAGTCATTTTCTGACTCCAAGGGAAATAGAATGAATAAAGATGAGAAATATGAGGGAGACCACGATGATATCATTGCCTCCTCCTTCAAGAGTTTAAAGACATCTGGAAGGCACTTCTAATTTGCAGGGAAAAATGGCAGCTTGATTTTCGGTAAACATTTTGGAATATGGAGCTTTAATATAACAGTAAATGTTTTACTATTACCTGTAAATCATTCTCCATATTGCTATATAAAGCCCAACTTTAGCAGAGAGTACAATTTAATCCAAGATTGGTCCTCAGTCACTGGAGTGTAATCCTTTGATTTTTTTTCTTTCTTCAGTGATATGGAAATTATGGCTTATGATTAAATCACATATTTCAAGCTGCACACATTTATATTTGCTACTATTTGATAGTGTCATTATCATTTTGAAAGTTCAGAAGAATGAAGGAATGGATGCTATAATATAAATAAGGGGAAAGCTCTATTAAAAATAAGTACTGTCTTCAGTGGATCCTTGTTTATATTGTTTTTAATGAGTACTTATCTCCTTGGTGGTTGAGCATTGGAGTTTCGTGTGTGTGTGTGTGTGTGTGTGTGTGTGTGTGTGTGTGTGTGTGTGTGGCTTTGTGTTGGAATTTGTGGACAGTTGATGAAGAAAGAATCAATGTAAATGGTTTCTGGGAGGGGAATATTGAGTCACTCAGTGCAAAGTAAGACAAAGTGTTTTGTAAACTGATGCTCACTTACCACTGGGCAGTTTATTTAACTTTAAAAAGCAAGGCAATTTTTAAAATAAATTCTAAATGCTTATGAATAATCTCTCTCTCTCTCTCTCTCTCTCTCTCTCTCTCTCTCTCTCTCTCTCTCTCTCTCTCTCTCTCTCTCTCTATGGGAGGGGATTTGGGGCACAGAACCTAGAAAGTTCCTCGGAACAACTTTATGGGTTACAAAGGGACAATGGCCAGAGACTTACTCTATGCCTTCCATACTGATTATTCATCTATCTATATTTATGAATGAGCATGGTTCTACTCTCAAAGTTTTCTGGTCATTACAGGTGAAGAAGAGCCCTCAGTGCCTCTACTTTCTCACCTGGTCCTTGCACTGCAGTGATGTTCACATATTAAACTCTCATAACTGCATACGTTCAGTTCTTTTGGAGAAATTGGCTTCTGGCTTGGTTTTGTCCCCACTGTAGCAGTCACCTAACAGAGCAAGTGGAATGGTAAGGGAGACACCTCCTAGTCTTAACTTCAGGGATGTAGAGATTTCTTTTCAGCCCTCATAAGGCTCCAGCTGTGAGAGCAAGAGGTAAGAATTTGAGGAGAGTCCCAGCAACCAATGCCAGGAATAAACTTGGGGGGAAATAACAAGCAGCATAGGGGTCAAACTGGAGGATCTCACTCCCACTGTGGACTTTGGGGGCTTTTTGCATGGTTACATTGTGGAACTGGCAGGCTCATTCTTGGCATCACTGAAACTTGAACCCGCTACTCAAACATGGTGGCAGAGTTGCCTTCTAGCACAGCTCGGACAAGAGGGGGAAGAAGTCTCAAGGCACGCATGTGTAGTGTCAGGCCATATCCACATTAAAAAAAATATTCTTACTCATCATGGATTTTCCCCACTAATAGTACTTTACAACAGGGCATTGAATATTATTACCTTGATTACTGAGGAGTATTCTTTGTATCTCCTTATACTATATACTCGTTTATACTCATAGCAGCAACCTCACCCTGGACCTACTGCCCATCAGCAAGTCATCGAAGTGTCATCGTCGAAGCTCCTTTTGTTAAAATACAAGGCCTAAGCTACCAAATCTCACAGACTCAAAGGGAAGCCTCATCTCTGAAGAAAGGCCTCCTGGTCAGAACTGTGTCCAAGGAGTCTTATAAAAGTGAAATGGAAATCTAGTCCAATGCCTAGTTCACGAAGAGCCCTCAATAAATGCTGAAGTCATTTGCCCACTCAAAAAACAGACCTCGAGTCTCAGTTACTTAACAGTGACAGCTAGGAGCTCCTTCTCACAGTGATTAAACTCAGCTCCTTGTTCTCCACGGGGACATCTCCAGTAAGGGATGATGTATTCATTAGTGTTTGCCTTGTTTGAATGATTTCTCGGGTTTAAGTGATCTGTTCCTCTTCCATTTCAAGAATTCAAGTGCCAGTAGAGCTTTTAGACATAGTTGTAGTTTGTGAAGCGAGCCTGCTTCCTTCCTTCCAGGGCACGTCTGTCCCCTCTGCTCAGCTCACATCTGGGTTGCTGTGGGAAGTTGCCTGAAGTGATCTCTTCCTGGGAAAGCTGGTTGAGCATGTGATGTGGCGATGATATACATCACAGGTCTGCTTTCCTGTAAAAGGGACTCATTACTATTCCAGACTAGCCTAAAAGATAATTAGTCTCTTGATAAATCGTCTCAATTTCATTACTGTTCCTGTTTGTTTTACAGGTAAATGTAGTTTAGGGTTTCAATGGGTTTGAGTAGTGACAGTTTTACCTGATAAAGAGATGTCAGTAGGAGTTCCGTGCCCTGCTAGCTAATTTCAGACTTTTATGGGCCCAAGGGAAAAGCACAGTTGACTTCTTAAAATCACAGGGGCCTCACTCTCTCTGGACCACACTTACTGGTTCTTTAAACTATTTTCACATCCAATATCATCTCTAGACTGGACTTTCTAAGGCTCCTGGTCCTTCCCAATGCTCTGCTGTCTCCCACCTGCAGCCCAGTGAAGACACCCATTCTTCCTCAGGGCCAATGTGGCCTCTGTCCCTGCTGGCCAGTGAAGGAGAATACTGTTTGTGTTCTCCTGGGAGAAGGTGTAGGGGTCAGAGACAACTTTTTGAGATCCTACTATGTGTTAGGTGCTCTCTTCATCCCTCATTCTTTCTGCACAGCCCTTCCAGAAGGAGTATATTCTCTATCACAGGTGGAGGCGACTCTTGGGGAAAATCCAAGATGCTTGTCTCAGCCCCTGAGCCCGACATGAAGCTGAGAATGCAGACCTGCTCTGATTCCCGAGGGTCAGCAATTTAGTTATGTGGGACATGTGTGTCACTTTCCTGGGCCTCCCTCACACTCAGAGCCAGAGCCAGAGCGGCATGACAGGAAGGCTGAGCTGATCACTGCACCCTTGTCCTAGGTGCAGTCCCAAATTGCACCCAGAAAAGGAACTTTTAAGATTTTCTGGTCTAACTCTTATCTCAGCAGGGTTTTTTTTTTTTTTTTTTTTTTTTTTGCCAACCTGAACTGTCCAGGTGGCAGCCTGCTGAGTGTCTCTCAGGGAACCAGGGAGGTGAACAAGTGATTCATTAACTCTTCATGAAAATGCACCCCTGTGGTGTGACTTCCTCCCAGTTGTTACTCTGGCACTGCCTCCCATCACGTTGCTGTTGCTCTCTTTTCTGTCAGCTAGAATAGAAGCTGGAGGTAGAGATTTGTTAATATCCAGAATTTAGTGAGCACTTAGCTAGTTTCGGGCCCTCTACTATACTAAAATTATTCAGGATAATATAATACTCACTACCACTGTGAAGTCATAGATTACAGCCAGTGTCTTACAAGGGAGAAAGGAGATATTCCTAGTGGCCCAGGGCAGGTAATAAACCAACCTGGGATTCCAGTCCAAGCACCTGAGCTCAAAGCTTGCTAACACAATGGGTTGCTCTGTGCTTTAATCTACCTGATGGGGTGCGATTTTCAGAATTCCCACCATGCTCGCCTCTTCTACTTCCACACCTTTCCTTAAACAGTCCCTGTTAACATAAAGCATGATAGACGAGCCTTTCTTCTACAGACCTTTTGCCAGTGTGGCTGAGTGCACCACTTACTCTGAAGACTTGATTTTATCCCATGGAATGCTCAGGAATCCAGTGTATGGAATCATTATATCAACCACTGGTTTCTCTAGTCAATCTTCCTATAGAGATGAGAGACTCGGCCTCCACATAGGAACTATAAATTGCCCAAGATTACATAGAAATTAAGGAACAGATAGGAGAAGAGAAATGACATTGACACTTAATTCAAGCTCTTTTTTACTATTTACAATAAGAAGTTATGTTTATCTGTGTATGTATTTAAAAATATTTATTAGCACAGGCCCCTGTGGTCTGATCTTTTTCTTTTAAACATTGATGAGTTCAAGGCAGTAGAGTTACTCGGTTATTATATTCTTGGCCAGTTAAGCTGTGAGTCTTATGCAAGGCTTTCTGTGAATTTCATATTTGATAATCCATGGTCAACCCAATGTTTATTGATGTGCCATTTGTTAACATTTTTGAATGTTTATTTATTTATTTCCAAGGAGACAGAGAGAGAGAATAGGCGTGCCAGGACTTCTAGCCTTTGCAAAGGAACTCCAGATGCATGCACCACTTTGTTTATCTGGCTTTTTATGTGGGAATCAAACGTACATCATTAGGCTTTGTAGGCAACAGCCTTAACCACTGAACCATCTCTCTA
The DNA here is from genome assembly GCA_004024765.1 of Zapus hudsonius. Lineage (NCBI taxonomy): Eukaryota > Metazoa > Chordata > Mammalia > Rodentia > Dipodidae > Zapus > Zapus hudsonius. The sequence goes on along the minus strand of PVHP010003150.1, from coordinate 7,570 downwards.
GCCCAGAAACATTTTTTGAAAATGTATCATGGATCCTAGCCTGGGGATTTGTCCCACTCTGCAGTCCCCTTCTCTGAATGTCTCCATTCTGAGCTTCTACACAGAATGGTGCCTGTATTAGTCAGCCTTAGATCATCATAACAAAATAGCCAAGATAATTGATTTATAAACAGAAAATGTTTATTTTGGCTCACAGTTTCTGTCATGTTGAATGTTAGCTCTTTTGAGGGCTTGAGGGGAGTGTGCCTTGAAGCAAAATCTAGTAATTCATAACCAGGAGCAAAAAGAGGGAAGAAGAAGAGGCCCAAGACCTGGACTTGGCTTTGAGGACATACTTCTGGTGATCTAAAGACCTCCCACTAGGCTCCACTTCCTGAAGGTCCCACCAGTTCCCAATAGTACCATTGTGGGGACAAGTTTTAACATGTGAGTGAGTCTTCAGGAGGTATGACATCCAGCCAACAGCGCCCTTACCTTCCTCACCACAACCTTCACGTAGCCTCTGGAAGACATTGCTTGAAGTTAATTTCTTTGTTATTAAAACTCTGAGTTGGGCACATAGATGTGAGAAAATCAAGAGACTTTATCAGTGAACAGATGTCATCGGTAGTGCAAGAATTATTAGGTCTTATCCATCAGAATTTGAGATTGCATAGGAAGTATTAATCCATTGGGCCCCAAGAAGGGCGAGGCATATCTGGTTCAGTGAGCAAAGATGGTTTGGTGAAGAGTTTATGGAATCTCACTCCTGCACATTAGGTAAGGATCCCAGAGGCCACCAACACCAGGGTGCTGCACCAGCAGATGCTCTGATCATTGCTCTGATACCCTAGAGATGGTTGTGGTACCTCCAGTGCCATGGAACTCATTATCCCCTAATGCAGACCATTGGCCCGCTGGGAAACTTCACTGTGGGAAATGCTTCCTTAGGCTCAGCCCCACACCGACTCCCCAAAGGATGTTAGTCATTCAAGCGCTGTGCACAGGATGTGATTGTCCCTCTATCTTGTAACTATTTGGTATCTGTCTTTCAGGGTGGTTTCTCCCTCTTCCCACATGTATGGAGTGACCATTCTTTTTTTCTTTTCACCAACCTTCCACATAGGAATTGGCTGAGAACAGAAATCTAGGCAGCGAGACTCTAGTTTACCAACTCCCTTCTATGCATGTCTTTCATTGCAGCCTGAGGCTACATTACATTAGCTTTTATTGCCAGACACATCACCCAGAGGACTTATGCGCCACAGTTTATTTGTTTATTTGTTTTTCCTTGTGTGCTGCTGTTAAGTTGCATTTCCCCACCTGTCCCTGTGCACACAGGGCAAGATGAGGCACTGTCTGTGTAACACTGGCTCTGCAGTCAGGCTGCCTGGCTTCACAACCTGGCCCTGAGACTTACCAACCATGCGTATATCTTGATTTTGCTCCACGTGGGGGATAGGGAGTGGGGAATATCAGCATCCAACATAAAGGGCAGCAGTATGCTAAATTACATTACTCTATAAAAATGCTTTAAACAGTACATGGAATGCAGTTGCTGTTATCACTTTTATATTCAATATTGTAAGGTTTAGGACATCGATCAGGTGCCACAAAATATTTTAAAACCTAAATCTTTATTCTTCTGTACAGAATAACTGTCATCTCTCTTCACCTCATTCTCTGGGTGGTTTATTCAATTACCATCTTTGCTTGGCAAAAACAGACCTAAACAACAGCAGCAAAATACTTAGGTGCAAGCAGGGACAAGGTTCTATTTGAATGATTCATGCTCTGGAAGATGACATTCTCTGTGCCACCCTCATTTCCTGTAGGGCACATTCATCGTTTTGTTTGCTTCTTTTTTTATTTGGACACATGGCAGCAAAGCCATCTTCTTGTGTTTAGAAACTGAAGCTCAGTAAGAGTCTCAACACAAAGAGGAAACTTTCTTCTACTAAGAGACATACATGGAGGACCAGAGAGTGTTTTCACTAGTTCCTCTGGAAGCTACAACAACACTTCCGCACCATCTCTCCAGTTCCTTAAATTTGCATTCAGTATGTTACATGTGTGCAAGCACACACATGCAGTCATGCATACACACATGCAGCCATGCATACAAACACACACAGTCATGCATACACACATGCAGCCATGCATGCACACACATGCATTCACACGTATGCACAACCATTGGCTATGGAAAGCTCCTTCTGGTTATTGTAGCACCTGATTTCCAGGGGTCCTTGGACTTGGTGAAGCTAACAGTATCCACCCATTTATGGAGGAAATAGACTCCATGCCAATTGAATTCTGTGTCAGGATGTGGTCCTTAGCAGGGGGTTCCCAGGCTCCTGAGGTTTCCCAGTGGTTTCTGAGCTGGTTTTTTTAGGCTTCCTACAACAAATGTGCTAGTCAGACTATTTCTTCAGACTATTTCTATAGTTTTCAACTGAAAAAAAACCCTAAAAGGCTCATTTCCCCACATATCTTGTACTTGTTAGGAATGAGTCCACTACAGTACTGGTTGAGGCATTCGGCTTTTGCATTCCTCTGGAAGGCTGGATGGAACGCTGATGTGTGAGGTTGGAGCAGACGGAATCTTTGTTAAACATTGATGAGCTCAGTTTGGGTTAAGTATCAATATGTTAGGGAATCAAATGTCAGAACCTGAGCAGAAGCGTTTTGGTAGATCTCAATGGATCAGGTGACATTTGCAGGGCTTACTACAGAAGGTGACAGAATAGTTAGACTTGTGGATGACAAATGGTTTCTTGCAAAGAAGAGGAATTGTTAGATTAGACAGTTGTTCTAGTCAGGACGTTGTTGGGATGAGCATCCAAATCAGACAGTATCTGGGTTTATTTCAGGCTTACATGTTCCAGATGCAGTTCCACAATGGTGGAGGAAGCTGGCTCCCATTCATAAATCCAAAACAGAGAGAGACACCACTGAGGAGCTAGCACCACAAGCAAGCACTAAAAATAGTAAGCACAAACATGCAGCAAGCAGCAGGAACTCAGACAGAGCTCAGGCTGCTCTTCAATTCAGATCCACCCCCTGTGACACCTTAAGGCTGCATTCCAGGATCTGCCCACAGTGATACCTCCTCCAGCCTGGTGGCTGGAGACAAGCTGCAATAAAACACTGGAGTCTACATTCAAGCTACCACAACATTAGTCCATAGATTGGAGCTCTGAGTTTATTGAAAAAAAAAATCCCAGAGCTAGAATACCCAGGAATTGGTGGCATATAGAAGTTACCTCTTATAAGAATGAACAGATAGTTTCGAGTCACAACTCAGCTTCTGGAAAGGATGGTATGTATGCATACCCTTTTAGCATTATGTCAATTCTTATGTTGGCCCCACACAGGTGAGAGTTTCCCTTGTATGTGTCTGCGAAAAAGAACAGGACATACAGGGGAAATTTTTCTCTGGAATTGGTCCCATGTTATCCCCAGACATCTTTCCTCTGTGCACCTTTGAAAAGAATCACCTTTCCAGATACTGAAGACTTCATGGCCTATCTAATTGGCTAGGTATTTGAACTATCTGAATACTTTGAACTTGACCTAGAGTGCTTCTTGCCTACATTGAACCCACTTGTTAAACTGCTTGAGGTTCTTTGATCCCTGCCTATCATTCACTACAAATACTTTCTGTCTGGTCACCATGGACACAAATACAGACTACCAACCATGAGTAACTTGCCAAATTTAAGTGAGGCTGGCTGGGTAGCTAATATCAATAGTTACCAATTTTCCATGGTCCACTTATTAAAATCACATGTTTATTTTTTTCTTTAAAACTATATCTTTATCAACAGCAGGAGAACTAGGTTTAACTGCAAAGACAAAATCAGAAATGAACTTGATTTATGGGAATGATTCTAAAATACAAGGTCTTGCCCTAAAATATTCCTGGAGTAAAAGGAGACTTGTCTTATCTCCCTCACTCTACTCTGGGCTTCAGATGGTAGATAAGGTACTGTTTTCATTTTCATTATTATTTTTGGAGATGTAAAGAGCATTATTATATCAATGAAGTTTCCCCTTCTTCTTCTTCTTCTTCTTCTTCTTCTTCTTCTTCTTCTTCTTCTTCTTCTTCTTCTTCTTCTTCTTCTTCTTCTTCTTCTTCTTCTTCTTCCTCTTCGTGCAAATTCAAATTATGCAATTAGCACTTGGAATTGGGCACACTTGCCTTTGAAGTAATGCACTGGTGACTCTTATGTTTTTTTGGTTTTTTATATTTTATTTATTCATTTTCAAGGGGAGAGAGAGAGAGAGAGAGAGAGAGAGAGAGAGAGAGAGAGAGAGAGAGAGAGAGAGAGAGAGAGAGGAGAGAGAGAGAGCACCAGGGCCACCACCTTGTGGGTCTGGCTTATGTGGGACCTGGGGAATTGAACCCAGGGCCTTAGGCACTGGAGGCAAGTGTCTTAACTGCTGGGCCATCTCTCCATCCCTGACTCTTATGTTTTATTCCTTGCCATTTCTGCCACAAACATCACAGAGAATCTTCAACTTCAGCAACTCTGGGGGGCATGTTTAGGAGTCTTCTTTAAGAACCAAATGCAATAGGAGAGGCCTATTTTGAGTGAGGGATGGATCAGCTCATCTTAAGGAAGCATTTCAGGGCTCCTCTTCCATCACCCCCACTCCCTGCAGTCTACTTTGCTACTTGGCATCTACTTTGTTCAGACAAGGGATAATCCTATGTTCTCCTCTGCATGACTCCTCTACAATGCAAAGTTGTGAGGGTCAGCAGGAGCCTTGTCAAGTGATTTGTGGAAGAAGTTTGGAGTGCCAGACTATTTTAGAGCTGGAAAGGACCCAAAAGGCCACTTTACAGATGAGGAAACTGAGGTTAAGTGGCTTTCTGAAGCCACACAGCTATTTATCAGCAAGACCAGTTCTGTTCTACACCGCTGGCCTGCCTAGAGGGAGGGAGCCACAGGGCAGCCGGTGAGGATAAATTTGTCAGCAATTCCACAAACTTGCTGACAGGTGATCTTCGTCTGTTTGTAAAATAAATCGGACAGAAAGAAAAGAACGGAAGACATGCCTTGCTATTAGTGCCTGTCAATTTCATCTCTGACTTACAATATGGGATATAACAGGATTGGGATAGCCGGGAGGGGGCTGCTGAAATGAACACCAACTTCACTGTTTTGGACTTACTTCTTAGTTCTAGGATATGGAGCAAGAAAATGCCTGACACATTCTCTAAATGATTTTGAACCAGTTTTTGAGAGAAATCAGGAAAAAGAGACAAAAAGCCTGTAAGTAGACAGCATGGAGGTGCTCAGAGTGGAGCTGCTGTAGCGAGAACCAGGCTGCTAGCATTATTTTAATAGCCAGTATGTCCTGTTCAGTCCCTGAAAGCACACACTGTGCTCAGCACTTCCCATGAATTATCTCTACCCACCTTCCGTGTAACCTCAATGAGCTAGAAGCTGGAATTATCTAGAAACAAAGATTAAACATGGTTAGGTGACTTTCCCCACTGTTATGAGTATGAAAATTGGACAGGCAGGGATTTGTACAGAGAGTTCCTATGTCTTTTTACTTTTGTGTTCCAGATGGACAGACTTGAGATATTTACAGGAATAGGTTTATGAGATTTACATTCAATTGGCCATGAATCCTTGTGAACTTCTCACTGGTCCTTCTACATGCTATGCTATTTGCTTTCTGATCTTATAAATAAGAGTGTGAGATCATATATAAACAGTTGCAAAGGATTTAACTCAGGACCCAGTGATCCACAAAACTTTTCTTACGGCTTTTCTTCCACATGCAAGATGGATGAACTCCTGGCTTTCTCCTCACCCAGGGTGCTATAACAGAACACAGAGTGTTGTGTCTTTTGGGATGTGTTCATACAACTTAAATATTCTAAATGATGGCTTAGAGAGAAGTTAGGTTTCTAAGATTAATATTTTCTCCTGAAGTTTGGGCTCCTGCCTAGCTGTATCATAGATGTGACTGAGCATGTCACATCACACCTGTATTGTAGACCCAGGGCTAGGAGTGTTTCCAGGGGTTGTTGGATCTAACCATCAGTAGGTGCTATATACTTCCTGTGAGGTAGCACAATGATTTTGTAGGATGCTAGTTAGCAAAAGATGAGCAAAGAATCCCATTTTATGGGCTGCCATGCTTGTTTACAGAGCCAAAGTGTTCCAAGAGGTCAAGGGATAATCCAGCCTGCATTTAGGAGTACATTAAGAGGCATAAAGTCTGACACTCTGAACTGTGACTTCAATACTGACAAAACCACAAATATCAGCATGAGCAAATTTGGCTGAAAGATTCAAAGGTAACCAGAATGCCCCTCCCTTTGTTTCTTGATCTACCAAATCCTGTGTTCTTGAGTCTTTTCTATCCATATGCAACTGCTTCTGTCTGGGTGTTTACTCATCTCTTCTTTCTAACCGACTCACCGTGGACTCACATTCCCTCACATTGCCATTCTGTAGGATAGGGAGTATTAAATTGGAAAATTTCTCACCGCAGATGAGATGGGGAAGGACAGCTAAGCTCTGACTGAATCCTAGAAGTAGTTCTGGTCACCCTGTTTGACCAAGAGACCTCCATATATTATTACTGTCCTCACCCAGCTTCTAGCCTTCATGCTTTAAAACCAAATGGGTGGGAAGCTCTTGAAAACTCAGGACTTAGTTCTCAGTCTTGGCTAAGAGATGCCAAAGCCTGTTTCTCTAGCTCATGCAAATGAACAGTTCTTGAAACAAAGAAAGGAAAAGCTTTATGGGCAAGAATGTGAGCAGCTTAAACTTAGAGAAACAGCATGACTCTTCCAGAGCTGTTTGATTCTGCTTGTTGTTGAAACTCTCCATACTATCCTGTATTGCTTTCTGGTTGGTTTGACATTTGCATGGGAAACAATTTGATTAACTTTGCCCCCTGGAGATGACTGTCTTTTAGCCCATGGTGAATGCTTTGTTACGCAGGGCTGATTTGAACCCAGAGCCAAACAGAGCTGGAAATCTTGACATCCCCTGCTATTCTACCTCCTCAGGCCTCTGCTGGGTTAACCAAGAGAGCCCTGAAGATGCCATTCACATAATTTAAGTGACTTTAATTTTTTTGACTTTTAATTTTTCATAACAAATTGAACAAGAAGTGCATTTGTCGGAAATAATTATGTCGACTGCAGAGGTACCAGGTTGGATGGTTATGGAGACTTAACTGTTGCCCTGTGAGGGGTCCTTCTACTGGGGGATATGCAGATGGAGGTCTTCTAGTCTGCTGGACCCCATTATACCCCCTGTGAAACTCTCAGGGAAGATTGCCGGCTGCAGTCTTGACCAGCTGGGAGAATCCCCCATTCTTCCCTCTATGTTTATTTCTACTTCTGTTTAGTCCCAGGTTTCCTGCTAAGTTCCTTAGAAAACAAGCAAATGGGCTTAAATCCACTAACTTTTATCAAAACCTTTCAATCTTCATAAAATGTACACTTTACCTTACATGAAGATATTACTGGTTTATTGTGTTGTAAAGGTGAGTCCTGAAATCCAAAATAGTTTGCAGGGGGGGCTAGGAAAACCCCTAATATATGGTATATTGA